>JAODKN010000042.1:10826021-10880069 GCA_026774425.1 Petrocephalus zakoni
GCGTCCCCGCCGGGGCCCCCCCCCCCCCCCCCCCCCCCCCCCCCCCCCCCCCCCCCCCCCCGCCCGCGGGTCGCCTGGGGGGGGGGGGGCG
Organism: Petrocephalus zakoni; assembly: GCA_026774425.1. Classification (NCBI taxonomy): domain Eukaryota; kingdom Metazoa; phylum Chordata; class Actinopteri; order Osteoglossiformes; family Mormyridae; genus Petrocephalus; species Petrocephalus zakoni. Next base: position 10,826,113 of record JAODKN010000042.1, read on the forward strand.
GGCCCCCCCCCCAGGAGCAGCTAAGTAAGTTTGCCGTAGGTAATGGGGATTTAATGGCCAATCCTGCAGGGCCTTGATGGTGCGCCGGAACCTGTCCTGCCTGGTGTCAGCCAAACCCCCCCCACACACACACCTGGCCACATCCTGTTACTGCTCCCCCTCATACACATAAACACCCACCTTTCTTCTCCTCGCGGGACTTCTGCTCAGCCAGGTCAGCCAGGAAGTGCAGGGGCGACTGCGACTCGGGCGGATTGAGCTTGCTGTCTGCCCCACACTCGCTGCCAGGGCTGCCGCCACCACCCCCATTGGCCTCCACCCTCTGGGGGGCGCCCTGCTGTTGAACGTCGGGCTTGCACAGAGAGATCTTGTTGCTGTGGTTCAGCACATTCTGCAGTACCTGAGTCGGACGATAAACAGCGTGTGATACTTCTGTCCCACCTGCTGTCCGGGTCACACCTGTCTGCTGGCGGCCATATTTAATGAGGCGAAGGGGACATAGAACCTGCGAGACGCCGTTGGTGGACGGCAGCTTGGCCAGCAGCGAGCTCTGCTTGGCCACACAGGCACAGTGCGCCTTGATGCTGTACTTCTCTCGAAGGGCGTGCATGGCATTCACCAGGTCAGTCAGCACTAAGAGAAAGGTGTGGGGAGGGGCATTAATAATTAATAACAAAAATAATTACAAACTTACATCAAAAAGGGCGTCAGCATGAGGGTGGGAGCTTTACAGGATCCCTAAAGCAGCCTGGCACGGGCTGACTGAGCACTGAGATCAGGCTGGCCTGGGTTTCGGAGCCATGTCTGTCTGCCTCTCTCTCTCTGAGCTGTCGGTCCGTACCGGATCCTGGGATGATCTGCGTCGGCATCAGGTGCTTGTGGTCGTGCGGCTGACCCTTGACACACTTCAGCCAGGCGTACAGCTCTTTGTCTGCAGGACGAGGGAAGGCGCATTAATCTTCCAGGGCCTCAACGGTGTGCAGACGACAGCTGAAGAGCCTTTATTTAAAACCACCTCTAATTTGTGTGTTTATTGTGAGGGTGGGGGTGGGGGGGGTTCTGTCAGCACCCTAGGATGGCAGCTCTGTCACTGCAATCCAGGAGGAGAGAGAGCATGTGCAAACGGGTACTTCTGGCAGGGGGCGCTAAATACACGCCTCCCCTGATGGAGAGAGAGAAGCCATGTGTGGCAGCCTCATCTCACCCGCTGTGGCGCGAGGCAGACAACCCTCCTCGCGCAACACACCTGTGTGGCGATTAGCCGCGAGCGAGGTGGGTGGGGTGCGTTCGGATCCCGCGCCCCCCTCCCTGTGTGCCCCCCGCCCCCGCACCAGCACAGCTTTCCAGTAAGATTGGCGTATGCCGACTGACCTTTGGAGTTCTTCCTCTCCCTCGCCCTGTAGCAGTCCAGGCAGACCACAAAGCCACATTTCTGGCAGACCCAGTGGATGTTAAACAGCGTGGCCTCGCAGGCGTCACACATCTCCCGCACGCCTCTCACTGCTCTCTTCCAGGCGATCTTGGCTGTGAGGCAAAGCAAACAGGGTGGATGAAACGAACGCTCACGGGCAGCGGGCTCCCAGCTGCGGCCGTGCTTCGCTCTGCCCTGACAGATGGCGCGACCCCCCGCCTGTTTCTGCGAAAGTGCGCACATTTCTTCGCACAAGGTCCATTGTCGCCTCCATACAAGTAGGTTTTCAGAAAGCTCAGTCTTCACAGACAGGAAAACGCCATCCGTGCTGGTGTCAAGGACGATTCTATTTTAAATATCCTTCCTACCCAATTAATCCACACCCCCCCGGGCGCCATCGGCCGCTCACCGTCCTTCTTGATCCACGTGGCTGCTGTGTTCTCCGTCATGACCAGCTGACAGAACTTATCCCCGATGTAGCTCAGGATGTACTTGGACGTCTCCAGGTCCAGGTCGTTGTCCTCGTACATGTCCGGAGCCCAGAGGCTCAAGGCTTCCTCGTCAAACTGATCCGGCGAGGAAAAGCCATCAATCCTTATCACACCATTCTTGCTGTATGAGAGGCTTGGGGGGGGGGGGGTGAGGGGTTAATTAGAGAGTTCTCGCGTTCTCCCAAGAACAATTGCATGAAGGAGAGTCCCCAACAGACGTTCCATTCATGTCTGACATCTCATGCTGATGATTGCAAAAAAAAGATCTTTTAGCATCTTCACCCTCCCATGAATCATCTGGAGGTTTAACGTAACCGGCCAAAAAAACACATGGCAGGCAGTAAGCACAATTATAAACGCTGACAGCCATTATGAGCTACTGAAGGTCATGTACAATATTAATAACACTCATTTGGAAAGCAGAACCTAGCGACTAGACTGTACATGCATGGCGCTTCAGATCATGTGACAGGTCACATGACACTCACCGGCGGAAGTAGTAGAACCTGCAGAAGACTGGTGAGTGGGAGGGCTCCTCACCCTTCCTGCTGCGGACCACCCGGCACTCACGGCATTTCTGCAGATTGGGCCCAATCTCAGAGCACGAGTCATCCTGCAGGAAGGACTCCCCGGTCTGCTTCAGCTTCTTCACTTTCCGCCAGTCCTTGAGCACAGAGCGGGGGATCCCATCTGAGAACAAAGGCAGGCAGTCATGTGCAGCCTCGGGGAAGGGGGTGGGGAGCAGCTCGCAGCGGCGCGGCAGGCATCTGCAGCCAGCTAGTCACACTGCAATCTTACGCACAGTCGAACGCCCGCATCGCTGCTCCATGAGTGGACAAAAACGAACAGTGCTGTGTGACAGTCAAACCTGGGCCGCACTGGCCATCATCTCGACATAAACGTTACGACCCACACGCTCCGTTAAAGGGGTGCTCGTTACCCACCCGGAATGACAACATCGAGAACTGCTAAGTACGCACAGGGTCCCAGTTAAAAGCAGCAAACGCTGAACGCCGGCCTGGCAGCACTAGCTCCACACAAACATGGACGTTTCAGCCGGCCCAGCTGCAGTCCAGATGAGAATTACTCAACACATTTTCCATGCAATACCTTCCCTTTCCAACTTAACGATGAGAACATTCAGCGCCGAGCATTCTTCAGTGCGGGAGGCAACGCGTGCACAAAGGCCGCTCTATAGGCCGCGGCCTTGCGAGAGAAGCGAGCGGGAACGGCGGCTTACTGCTGCTGGCCAGCTTCAGCTTGGTCTTCTCCCTGGCACTCCTGAAGACGCCGTTGGGTTTCACCTCCTCCTCCTCGTTGTCACCCTTCCGCTTCTGCAGGTCGTTCTGCTTCTTCTTGTACGTGGGCTTGGGCTGCCGCTTGGCCCTCTGCTCTGACTTGCTCTCGCTCTCGTCCGAGTCGTCCGCGCTCTCGGAGGCTGACTCATACGCCCTCTTGCTACCCCGGCGCGTCCTCCGGTCCTCCTGCGGGCTTCGTTCATCTTGCCCTTTGCCCTCCTTGCTGACGTCCACATCACCAGATGTGGAGGCAACCAGGCTGACGGTGCAGGGCTTGATCATATCCGCGGCGGTGGCGCCCCCTGCCTTCTCAGCCTTGTTAGTGTTGCGATCCTCTTCCGAGTGCCGGGTGAGCCAGGCTTTCTTCAGCTTGTGGTAGTTTGGCTGGCTCAACTGGGCAGGCTGACCATTCGTCAAGGGGCTTGCCTTGCTTGGGGTGCTGCCGAGCGGGGCGCTGTCCTGTGGAGCGTTAGCCGGGCATGCGAGGGGCTTGGTGCTAGCGGGCTCACCCTCGGCCGTGCCGCTGCTTTTGGACTGGGCTGCGGCCAGCGCCGCCTTGTGCTTCTTCAGGTGAACGAAGTTTCCGGTGAAGGCCTGACCCGCCCCGGCCTGCGTAGTGCTTCCTGTGCTAGAGGGTGGGGCTGTGGCACTGCTGGCAGACCGCCCCTCCTGCTCTGGCCCTTTGGGGCCCATAAAATCTGTTCTGGCTCCAGTCGCAGTGGACGTGGAGGATAGTGCATCCAGCCCAACTCGGCCCGGGAGGCTGACGGCCGGGGTCCCAGAGGCCACGGTATCAGCCCTGGTGCCGCATGTGGGGCTGGCGGCGGCTGTAACACAGCCAGAAAAGTCCCCTTGTGGAGGCCTGAGGAAGTTCATCTTGAACTGTGAGTCCTCCAAGTTTGTGTTTGGCAAAATGACCCTCCCAGGCTCCCTGCCCTCAGCCAGGACCACACAGTCCGCCTGGCTCTTGCCCACATATGGCCGCTCGGCCACCGGCTCTTTGGTCTTCGGGAGTGGCGAGCCGTCGTACTTTATGCACGAAGACGGGCGCACGATGACGGAGGCAGTGGCAGCCACCGGCTTCACGGCGCCCTTCTCCGGATGCCAGCCGGGCTTCTCATGGCCTTGAGGGTCGCCAGCTTTCCAGGCCCCTGCCGACACTGCATCGGAGGTGCCCTTGCAGACGCCAGCGGTGTCGCGCATCTCAGGCAGCAGCGTCGGGGGCTTCTGCTGCTCCGACAGCTTCCCCGCCGAGCTGACGGGCTGGATGGGGGTAAGCGTGGGCGGGGACAGCCGGCCGTAGCCGCCTTCCTTGCGCTCCACAGTCTGCTGGGTGGGAGGGTGGAAGACGGGAGCCCGGTGTAGTGCCGGCATGCACCGCAGCGGGTTGGATGGGGGTACAGCAGGGCTCCTTCTCTCACTGGCAGGGGTGCTGAGGGGGTGCAGCGCCACCTGCTGGGAGAGCTGCTCCGTGATCTTGCCAGCCAGGCCCTCCCCATCAGGCTGGTGCTTGATCAGCGGTGGCGGCTTTGACAGAGACTTGCTGTTGAAAGCGCCAGAAGAGGACAGGTCCCTGCCGGCCAAGTCCCTGCCGGCCAGGTCCCTCCCAGGCGCCTTCTCGAAGTAGGGGTTCATCTCCTTTGAGGGGTACAGCCGGGGCGGTTCGTTGACCACGCTGTTGGACAGGGTGGTGTAGTATGTGCTGGGGGGCGCCGACTGCGGTGTGCCGTGCTTGAACTTGTAGAGCTCGGACACCGCATGGTCCGCCTCCTGCTCCGGCTGCACAGAGTGGCCCTTGGAGGCCAGGGGCTGCGGCAGGGTTGGGACGCGGGGGTAGGCGTCCCGCTCAGACTCACTAGAGCGGATCTTAGCCGTGAAGGGCGCCACCTCGATGCTTTCCTGCAGGATGCGCCGGTTCTCCTCCTTGTACTTGCTGGATCGGTCGCTGGCATCCGGGCCGGAACGCTGAACTTTTCCCGGGCCCGGAAGTGGCTCAGAGAAGAGGCGCTGCAGCTGACTGTCTTTGCTTGTAGGGGTTCGGCTGCGGTCCTGATCCGGCTTCAGGTGTGACGTGGTGATGGTCCGTATGGACTCGACGAAGGCTTTCTTTTCTAGGTCCCTGAAACGAGAGAGAAAAAAAGCAATTAGAAAAAGCCTCAAAGGAGATGAGCGAAGAGCCTGTCTGCAGACGCCGGTAACAGGTCTGCCAGCACACTGCACTGATGCTGCACGGCTGGTCAGCTCAGCGGAAGGGGGATCGGTATCGGATAACAGGAAAATTCTGCATATAATGCACCACACAGTTAAAAATCACGCTGCACTCATGCAGTTTCCAGCCAGAACCTTCACCGGAAAGCAAGGAGGCCCACATGAGCACTGGCAGTGCAACACGGAAGATGTGGCTGGGGATAAATCAGACAGCACACACAAAGTACAAGGCAGAAAGACACTCACTCCTTGTGGAGATCCCCAGCGATCTTGGGCAGAGGGGGGCTGGCGTGGGTGTTTATCTTGATGGGCCGGTGGGGATCGGCGCTGGCGGGCCGGACGGGGACGTGGCTTAGTATCCCTAGGCCCTCAGCCGAAGTCACCGGGGTGTGCTGGTGCAGCCAGGGACTGGGGGTGTTCTGCCAGGAAGACACACCCGCACAGAGTTAAACCGGGGCACACGTCACCAATTACTCGGTGCTCAGTACATCTACTGTTCCTCCAGCAAGGGGAGGGCTGCCCGCACACTGCGGGAGTGTGGCACTGTCTGCGGCATCTGCTACACCGCTGACACCGTTTGCAGAGCCCCTCCCATGGCTGGGACCAGTTAAGGTGGGCTGTGATTGGCACAGAGCGCCGCAATGCACCATGGGATGTGGCACAGTTCTGCACGCAGATAAGGCAGTAGCCAACTATGTCTACCCTCACACACTCAAAGTTACAAGTCAAGCTTCATTGAGCCCCAGACATGATCGGCTGACTGCAGGAAAAATGCAACAGGAAGCAATTTAATACAACAAAAATGTGAATAAAATGTATCGGGATCTCTACTTAAACATCCCTCGGCTGTTTAAAGAGGAGAATGCTGCTCCCCAGACAGGGAACATACCCTCCTCAAGCTGGCTTCGGAGCTGACGGCGTTCTCAGGGTGCACCCATTTGGACGGAGGCAGGCCAAGGCCCGAGTAGGTGTGGGTGCCATTTGGGTACGGCCAGATGATGGGGTAGAGACCCAGCTGGTTGTAGGAGGCGCCAGAGGGGCCCTGAGCCAGCAGGGAGGGCGGCTGCTGCTGCAAAAACTGCTGCTGCTGGTGGGGGTGGTGGTGGGCCAGAGCCAGGTGGCTCAGGCTGGCTGTAGGGCCCGATTCCATGCGGGGGTGCGCCCCCAGCAGGGTGGCTGGGGGCATCCCCGAGAGCACGGATGGGAGCAGGTGGGCATGGTGCACGGCGGGGTGGGTGCCGATGGGGGTGCCGGAGAGCAGGTGGGAGGGGTGGTGGGCGCCGGGCGCCAGGCACGTGCCATGGGACGATGCGTGCAGCGGGTGCAGGTGCTGGGGCACAAAGGGCAGGTGGTTGACTTCGGCCTCGGCCCGCACTAGCGCCGGATCCCTGTAGATGGTGAAGTGCTCGTTCTTATCGATAATGAGGGGACTCTTAGTGGCCTCCTGGCCACCACGGGTAGGGACGGGCTTGAAGCTGGAACGCGGGGCGTCCAGATCCACCTTGGGGACCCGGCTGGCTACAGGGGTAGGGCCATCCTGGTGGCGCACTTTGTGCTTGGCCACCTCGGGGGACGTGGTCGGCTTGGGCTTGGACGACTCTGCGGCACTGTGGGTTTTCGACTTGGCGATGTCGGGGGAGGGGTTGCACTTGGGCTTGTGGAGCTCGGGCGACGGGCTGGGCTTGTGCGGCTTCTTGACGTCTTCGGCCACGCAGGCGTTCTTGACGCACGGCACGATGGAGGAATACTGCTGTACCTTCTCCCTCTCAGCCACAGCGGCAGACTCACTGACGGGCCGGATGACCTCCGGGTGGCCGAGGGAGCGGGCCCCCTGCTGGCCACTCTCTGACTTCCTGCCCTCTGGGCCAGAGGGCTTCGACGCCAGGTGCCTGGGCTCGGAGACGTGCAGCTCGGATTTCTGGAGCGCCGGCGGGCTCGAAGCGGCCCCCAGGCTTTCCCGCGAGCCTGGGGGCACCCCGCCCTCCTCCGTGATGTCGATGACGCACTTGGGTGCGCGTGCTGCGGGGCTGCAGTAATGCTCCTTGGGTAGTGTTCTCACAGTGCTTTTCGCCTCCACGATGCAGCCCACCAGGGTCTCTGAGCCGCTGCCACTCTGCCCCAGGGAAGCGGGCAGCTTAGGAGGCTGTACCAGGGAGCTCTGGACCGGCAGCTCGCCCTCGGCCCCTGGCTGTGCGTCAGGCCTGCTACTTTTTTCATCCCCTCTCGTTTCTTCCCAGGGAGACAGGCGATCCATGAGAGCCGGCTCCTCGGCCCCCTTGGAACTCTGGGATTTCTCCTCCTCTTGGACAGCTTTTGAAGTGCTCTTGCCTTTCAGCTCGCTCTCAGAGCCGTGCTCCGAGGAAGAGTCGACGGCTCTCCTGTTAGAGTTCTCGGAGTCGCTGCTCTCGGAGAAGTCGGAGACGTTGTCTGCCTTTAGCCGTTTCAGACCGCCTTTCTTCTCATCCTCCTCGGGTTTTCTTCGTTTATTCACTGCCTGTTTGCTCTTGTTCTTGCAGTAGTCTGTACGGATGGAAGCGAGGACCCTGGTGAGACGTGTGAGGAGGAGCAAAGCAGGCCACCTTCTCAAACCGCACGAGCACGCACACAGATAAAGAAACACTCCCCTACACATACGCACACCTGGGAATTTCATTCATCACCGAAACACATCCTTATACCGCATTGTGAGGCTCAATGCTGAGACTCCGACAGGAACATGATGTCATCCTTTTCCGGCATTAAAAATGCTAATTGCACTGTAAGTGCTACATTAGATGGCTGATTCATGACTCTCATGCTTAATTTATGCTCACTTAAAATGCCCGTTTCTCTTCAGAGCCAGCAGACGCGTACCGGTTCCTGATTGCCCGAGTTGTGCCCCGCTAAGCTCCTCCCCAGTTACGGGCAAGGCCCCGCCCTCGGGCACAAACGCACCTCTGCCTCCCCCATCCAGCTTGTCGTCATCCGGCACGCTGCTGTCGGAGCCCTTCCTGCGGCCCGAGCGGGGCCCACGTGGCTGTCCCGGGGACTGCTGGAGGAGCTGCAACTGCGGCTGCGACTGTGCTGACTGCGGCTGCGCTGACTGCGACTGTGGCGGCTGTGACGAGGGCGGCGGTTGCTGCTGGGGTTGCTGGGATGGGGGCTGCTGCTGCTGAGTCGCCTGTTTGGGCGCCACTCCCGTGGAGCTCATGACGGGCCGGGGGCTGTTGGCCTGTGCGCGAGTATAGTGACCCTAGGCAGGGGGGGGGACACCAGTGGTGAGTCACTCTGCCGCCCCGTCCCATTGCCACGCTAAGCCCACACGGGGAACGAGGAGAGCCCAGTGTTCCACCCCCGCCGTTACTCTACACCCCGGGGCGGGTACAGCCACCTCCCCAAAACGACACGAGGGCTCTGCTTAAAAGGAGAGTTCCTATGGCTCGCTATTCCTCCTTTAACCAGGAGAAACAGTATCAGAAATCCTCTTATCGTCGGGACGCTACTGAGGCGCTAAGGCTAGTGCTTGCGGAGGCCGCGGCCCGGTACCTGAGTGCTTGCTGTGGTGCCGGTCGGTCTCCCTCCCGCGGTCTGCTCGCATATCCCCCAATTAATGTTTAAAAGGGAGAACAGAACAGAACAGAACAGGACAGGATAGAACAAGGTGGAACAGAGAGATCTTGTTAATGATAAAGGGACCGGTGATATGTTTGATCTACAGAAGTCCGTTCTGCTTCTTCCTCTTAATAAAGCAAATGTAAGCACATAGGAACTTTACTTTAAAGCTAGCTAGAGACAGGAGGACGGCATTTAGTGGCCGGTGTTACACACGCAGACAAACACAGACCCGTACGCCTTTCCACACGCATGGATAAACGGTCACAAGGTCGATGTTTCTGAAAACGGGCTGAGCTTCTAAAAATGCACTGTGAAGAAATGAAACCACATCCCCCCCCCCCCCCCGAGTCCCGCCTACTCACATGGGCAGTGTTGCTGTTTTGGCTGGAGCGAGACCTGCGTCTGGATGTAATGCCAATGTTTTCACCTTTCAGCAAGGAATGGACAACATCATCCAAAAAGGTCATCTGTACCATAGAGGGGTCGACATTCTGAGGTTCTAGTACCTGCGGGGTAAACGGAGCAGAGGGGCAGCGTGCGGCCGGGGGCAGGTTGAGGGTGATGCCCAAATTGACGTGGCCCTGAAGTGACACCTACCTGGTCGTTCATCACAATCATAGTGCGGTTGAAGAGATCGTGATGGGTGATGATCCCCGTGAACCACTGGGTCGCAGAGTCCTGCCTGTAAACTCGTACTCTATAGCCATTTAACGAGTATGGACCTGTTGGGACCGGAGGGTGGGGGGTGGGGGAATTAAATGCAGAACTGCACAGTGTGTCTGCCAAACACCCTGACTGACAAGTCTGACAATTCAGCTGTAGGTGGGTGTGTGGGCCGGTGTGTGGCTCAGCGCGTTAGGATGCCATGCCTGCCATTAGAAGTTCACAAGTTCAAATCCCAGGTTTGGCAGAGGGCTTTCAGTATTGTGCCCTTGAGTGAGGTCCTTAACCCCAAATGCTCCAGAGGCTGGATAAAATGAATAAAAGGTAAATGTGCGTGCCGGAAAGAAGCTAACATGCCTACTCCTAACGCACAAAGGGGATAAAGCTGCATGTTTCTGGTAACGTTTCGACATGTTGTGATGTGTCAGCGTGCTGAGCCGGGGCGGGGGACATCACGGCCGGCACACAGGCAGCATGCAATCGCTTCTGGCGCTTAAACCGCACCATCTTGTTTTTCCCCCTCCACCCAAAATTTTGGCTTCAGATTCTTTCCATTCTGTTTTTTTTTTTTTTCTTTTTTTGGAAGCTGCAAAGTTGAACAATTATCCCTGATTGTGGGGCTGGAATTCTGTCACGTAAACAAGTAAACAAGCTGACCTGCCGAGCCCCGGGGTGGCTGACCAGATGAGGACTACATGGAGAGTCGGGCAAAATAAAACTCCACTGTACCTTGCATAAAAATTTCCTGAACCTTTTGATCTTTAACCCAGGCCTTCACCTCTTCATGAAGCTGTGGATTGTCCCTGAGAACAGGATTCAAGCTGTCTACTTCATCCTTTAAAAAGAGATACAAAAAAAAAAACCTGTTCATACCTCAAGAGACATGGCATTAACCCTGATTTATAACCAGTGTTACTCATCGAAAGCAGCTCAGTTTAAATATTCCCCAGATCAGGCATATTCCCCAAAAAGAGAAAGGGAATGATACGCTGCTAACAGACATGCCTTGTGCCTGCTGTAAACCCCCCCCCCTTTCTGTAAACCCCTGCCTGGGGGCAGAGCGGAGCTGGTGAGGCGGCCTAGTCTGTTGGGGAGGCGACACCAATCACCTGGACACCGTCGCCAACGCGAAGGCAGCCGGCGGTGGGTAAACAAGCGGCAAGCGCGCAATGCTGAGAGCCACAGACAATGCCCATCTGTCTCCGCTCCGGATAAGGAGTGCGCTGGAAGCCTCTCCCCCCCGGAGCCCCTGGAGACGGATCCTGCGACAGACTTGTGTTTGACAGGCAGCGGGGGGGGGCAGACACGGGCAGGCTGCCATATTCCCAGCCAGATAGGGGCACAGCTCTTACTGAAAGGCCTGAGGACACCAGGAATACATACGCAGGTGCGCGTATATCACGGACAGCAGCACAACCGCATCAGCAGAACACTGAAGCAGGATGAATCATAGAATAACACGACGACGGCGCTGATGAGTGAGGAGGACGCTTGCCTGACGTGACACAGCGGAGGCACGCAGGACACCCACAGGTGTGCGGCACGGATGAATGTGAACGGGACCCGCAGCCGGAAGGCGAGAGCCGCCGCGTGGGGCCACGGCAGGGGACGTAAGCGTCGCCCGCCTGCCGCGGTTTCTGTCACACGCGCGGATGGTTCAGCTGGGGTCAGGGAGGAAATCCGTCTATTGTGCTGGCGGTGAGTGGAGGGGGGTGTCCCGCCGTGGGCGGCTGTTTACACAGCCGCTCTGTCGGGGGGGTGGGTGACTGATAAACAGAGCGGGTCCTCCTCGACCCGCCCAAAGCAGCCCGCATGAGCAGGGCTGAGACGCTGGCAGGCAGCTCCACTACAGAAAGCGGAATTAGCATCATTAAGATGGTCATCTCAGCGAGATAAGCGGCAGAGGGGGGAGGATGCCCCCCCACAGGCCGCCTGCGGGGCAAATAAGAGGTGCGTCAGTGGCATGAGGGAGACATGGGCGCCTTTCTGCCCGCCGCAGCGTGGCTTTCGGCGAAAGGCTGCTGCCGCCACTCTATTTTAAGCATGACCACGAGGGAGGGACATGATTTATTTATCTGGCCGAGGACGGGCCTGCCGATCGCTCGCTCCGACTGTCCCACGCTGTGCCGCTCAGCTGTCGCAGAGAGGAATCCCAACCCTCCCCGTCGCACCCATCGCCTTCACCAGGCCCTCTGAGACGACGGCGGTGTTTTTCATCGAATCAGACTTAAGTTAAAAATAAAACGGGGGGAAAAAACAGATATAGCCACAGTCTCAAATGCAATAAAAAATAACTGTCACAAAGGAGGCCCGATGACCATTTTAGTTCCGCTTTACAGCTCATCAGTCTTACAGCCGTCGTTTAACGCTGCAGGCTCTCTAACGCGCACGCGCACACACACACACACACACACACACACACACACACACAGAGCCACGTCCCAGTGAAGGGCACAGCAGATGTACTGGGGGTCCCCCCCCCTCCCCACAGCAGGCTGTCGTCCATCACTCTCTCGGCAGAGCAGTAAAGGCTTCTCCTCATGGCTGTATGCAGCTCTGGATGCAGAGACGCGCCTGTCGAGCCTCTCAGAGCTGCAAAACACTTCCAGACTCAACTCTGACCTAGATAAACAAGGCGTCCTGCCTCCCTGCCCGCCCTCCCTCCCTGCCTGCCTGCCTTGCTCGCTCACTGCGGCTTTCGTGTCCGAGCCGGAGACGGGCCCGGGCCCCGTTTCGGCGCCCTGGAAGTCCCCGCTCGCCGCTGTAACCCAACGCCATCTGTGCTCCCATTTGGCGAGGGGGGAGGGTGCTGGGGTCTCAGGCGCGCTCCAGCGTGTGCTAACGGACGCCTGCCGCAGTAGCCTGCGGAAATCCAACCCCTCCACCCCCACCCCCAGACCGGCATGGAGTTTCGTCAGCGTGGCGTGACCGCGTGGCAGACGAGGCGTGCCAGCACTGCGGGAACGCGCTCTCCGCGCGAGTGAGCGAGCCAGCGACTGGCCGGCCGGCTGGCCTGCCTGCCCACAGAGCCTCCGTGTCCTTGGCCACTGCGACGTTGTGACGTCAGGGCCGCGCTGAGCTTCCGCACGGTCGGCTACAGCCAAGGACTCCCCACACGTGCGGGCGCAGCTTTTAAAGGGACCGAGCTCATGAAGTAAGAGAAAAAGCAGACGGCACCGATAGCTTTATTTCTGACGCCGCGCCTTTGTGGAAAATGCTGGACAGGAGAGAAGAGGAGGCCTCTCTGTGCAGCGGACAGCCACTGTACGTCACCGAAATTAACAATGTGTTCATTAAGAATGAATGCGGTGCGGGAGAGACGGTTCCCATTACAGAGCGGCCACACATGACTGGGTGCTCTGATTAGCATGCCCCCCCGGCCCCAAGAGGAACAGGCCGAGCGAGCTGACACGAGACGAGCAGCAGAAAGGCAGCCAGCAGGGGGGCTTTATGGCGCCCCCCCCCGCCGTGTCCCCCGGTGATTCACAGCCCGAGACCTCAGTGCACATATCAAGGTGAGCTGGGGGTTGGGGCCTGACGCTCTGTCCCACGGTACCTCCTGCCTCCCATGCACTGTCATCCAGACTCTGCGATTGATGTCACGCTACTGCGGCTGCACACACAGTCCTGCAGGATGTCCAAGCTGCTGGCCAATGACCACAGCAACATTCTTCTGCCCGACATCCCTGAAGCTCTGATCTAACACCCTATACAGCTTAAGCTATACAGTGCAGGGAGGGTGGGAACCACCAACCCAGAAGGCTGAAGGGAAGGGGGGGGGTGGAGAAAAAAAAAAAAAAAAACACACACCGTAGATCTATAAAGGAACTGCAGAGCTCAGTGGAAACAGACGTGTTACCATGGCACTATTAACCAGGGAGAGCTGATTCAACTCTTGCGTCAGAGAGCTGAGCAAACAGCTAATGAAGAAAGGAAATTAGGGCTTCCTGTCGAGAAAACGGGTACGGACATCCTCAGACCCACTTTCACTTTTGAAATGCTGTAATTCCGCCGCAACAGATGTACCGCATCTAGTAAGAAAAGGCACCAATCAGGAGAGAGAAAGTAAACGGGTAATTTCAGATACCAGCTTGAGTGGTGCTGCACGGCGACGTGCAGCGGCAGCCGCACCACAAAGACAGCTCGTTACTAAGGTATTGTGACATCGAGCGGCGGAGTCCTTCAGCCAGGACTGGCTTGTTGCTAAGGCAGCGTGAGACGCGGGCGGCGTGCGCGGGCAGCCGCTCGGCGCGGCCTGTTGCTAGGGTAATGTAATATGCATGCACGGCGTGTGTATGTACAGGAACAAAGCCCGTTGCTGCGGTAACTCGATACAGCCGCAGATGCGCGAGGGTGGTGTCCAGCCAGCACGCCACTTCGGGTCGGCCTCCGGGCAGGACTGAGCGGGTGGGGCTGGATCGGCCCCCCTCCCCGAGCTGGCCTGAGCCCTGGAGTCCTGCGGCGGAGGCCTGCAGGTGTCCCTTAAAGGAGGCCCGATTCCATGGGAACGACATTTGGCAGGAAAGGCTACATTCACCAAACAGCGCCGAACAGGGGAGGGGGGCGAGAGTCTCTGCATGAATCTGGTGAGGATCTCACAGCTGCCGACAGAAGGGGCCGAGGCCACGAATGTATGAACACACCGAATGGCTCATAAACCGCATGCTGGAAGCTACCAAGTGCTAATTAAAGGAGGTGCTGTCCACCACACAAAGCCCCTCAGAGCAGCCCCCCCCCACCCGAGCCGAGCCCAGCTCCCTTGCCGCTGGCCGGCTCCTGCCGGGTGGCCTCTGCGACAATAACCTCATTGTGTAGCTGGGGCCCAAACAGATTGGGATGCGGTGCTTCGGTGCCCCCCTGCCCCCCAGGATAAGGGGAAGAGAGACACACGAGGAATCAAATTAAAACCTTTCGTTGCACAGACACTGACGAGAGAGGCCACGATGACAGAGAGAGGGCATGGGGGGGCGATGGCGAGTCATGAGCGAGTCATTAGAATGTCTGTGCAGATTCATCGGCGGTTAGGCCTACGTTCGGTTATACCACGCGATGAGTAAAACACCCCGGTACAGAGCAGTGCCACCCAGACCACAACACTAGCTTGCCGACTCACTGTGCGGGTCGATAACCATTTGCCAGCATTTGAGCTTGATTAGACAGTAACAAATGAGAGACGCTTGTGAAGCTGTAATTCCACAGGGCATGCACCACCCCAGCAAAGTGGGCAGAGAGGAGCCGCTGCAATAATCACAGCGGCCAGCGGGAGGGGCCGCTGAGCACCTCAGGCCTTTCGGTCTTGTGGTACGCCCATAGGGGACGCAGGGGGACTTTTCCATCACGCCCCAACCACGACAGAGGCAAGAAGCCCGGGGAGTCTGGATGAGACTCGCCGTGAGCAAATCAGTAACACGAAGAGGCTGTCTGTGGAGACAGAGCCCGTAAAGCCGCCAATGCACTTCCTCTGACACGAGGGCTGGTCAGGATTTATCTTGCCGTGCAGATTGTGGCAGCTTGACATAGACTAGGTTGATTGGGTCCCCCTATCAGGCCTCGCCATCTACAGCTCGTTAGCATGTTCCCCTGATCTCACAGTCACAATCTCCCCAGCAGACGGCCGCACTCCAACCCGGGGATTCTCGGCACAGAGGTTTCAGTGACCGCGTCTCGCGTTGAAACGGACGCCTTGCGTCAAGGATGAAAAGGAGATTTAAAAAAAAAAAAAAAAACCTGCAGCATCCGTGCCAAATCTGCACCATCAGCATGCACTGGAATAAAGAACTGCGTCGCAGGCGGCTGCGGGGGACGTCCCACCTGATAGGGCTGATAGGCGTCGTCGTCCGTCAGGAAATCCAGCTGCCTGTCGGCGAAGAACTCTACAGCCGCGATGGAGCCCAGCACTGCTTTCCCCACCAGAGGCCTGAACGCCTGTGAAATGAAAAGGGCCACGTTAAGAATAACAAGGAAATCATTAAAGGCGCGGGCTGACAGCTCAAAGGGGGCCGGCGGCTTTGATGCGCCCGATCCTCTCCCCCCGCGGACGCACTGCCTCTGATGTCACCCTCCCGTCAGGGCTGCTCGGCGGCGCCCGGCTCGGCGTGGAGCCTGGCACGAGAGCGCGCACACAGGCTGCGGCAGGGTGCTTCTGGGCTGCTTTGAAGCCGTACGCGACACCGCAGGCTCTCCAGGAACGACCAGTGGGCCTAAGCGACGTGATCAAACCTCCATTCTCCTCAGGATGGGTCGTTAGATTAATTATAAGTGCGATGAGCAGCACTGGGGGGACACAGGTACAGCCTGGCAACTAACGGCAGCCAAGGCAGCAAAGCACAGGTGAGGAGGGCAGCTCAAACTGGTCATTAGTGCAGTGTGAATGCGAAAACTAGGTTGAATACTTGTGCCTGAAAAAGTACGACAAAATCTGCCCGCGCATCATACGAGGGGGTTGTTCATGACCTCCACAATGACAAGCACTATAGCACCTCTCTTCCTTGGAGACAAACTGCGCCGTGGGAGTGACTCGAGTTTCTGCTTCGGTTATACTTAGACGGGTTACAATCGGCCACACCAGCCAAGCCTGATGAGCTACACGACACGGCAATCTGCTCTGGAGAGGGATTCCAGGCGTGAAACTGAAGCACCATGCCGGGGGCTATTGGAAATAGCCTTTCAGTCAGCAGTCGACAATTTTATAACGCTGTAACCATGGCCTGGTGGCAGGGGGGGTTGGGGCAGCCGTCATGGAGCTGACGGCTGTCGCGCCGGGATCTGCGACTCGAAGGGTAATGAAGACGTGCGGTAAGCGATTCCCAGGCTGCGGCACGGCGGGTGACCCTGCTGACCCCAGCTTTGACGCCCGTCTTACAGGGAAGATCTCTCCCCT
Organism: Petrocephalus zakoni; assembly: GCA_026774425.1. Classification (NCBI taxonomy): domain Eukaryota; kingdom Metazoa; phylum Chordata; class Actinopteri; order Osteoglossiformes; family Mormyridae; genus Petrocephalus; species Petrocephalus zakoni. The sequence continues at coordinate 10,842,658 of JAODKN010000042.1, forward strand.
TTATTAACACGCGTAACATGTGGAGGCCGGCACTGGCAGGATGAGTGAATGATTAACTAACAAACTCAATAAACGGTGCTACACCCTGGACATAGCAGTCAATCCATTTGCCACTTGATGGGCACAATAGCAGGGTAATGGCAAACAGAGCCGAGTCTAAGAGCAAATGATTGGCTGCCTGTCTCAGTATGCGGCATGCAGTAGTGAGGGTGTGACCTTCAGCACCACACCCTCATCAGCAGGGCCGACTGTCTCCCCGTAACGAGCGCTCCTCTCCTGAAACAAGGTTACAGCCGCCCTCCAATGCCTCAGTAACATCACGCTTTTCTGGGGCAGATAAATTTAGCAGCGTGTGATCAGATCAGCTTTCTTAAAAGAAAACAGGTGTTTCCTTCTGGTGGTGAAAACGTGCACAAGAGCACGAGAAAGGTGGTTTTAGGGGGGTTCCGGGGGGCTTCTGGTCACCTCGTGAAAGGTAAGCGATGAGCACACCCGTTTTTATCAAGCTCTTAAAGGGCGACGAACAAGGCTCTCTGCAGCCGCAGTCACCAGCTACCGGCTTGCAGTTATAAACAGAAACAGGCTGACCTCAGTGACCTACAGGGGGCCGCGAGTGGCGGCGGACCCTCGACGAGAAAGCCCTCTGCATTAGTCTCAATTCCCAACCAAAGGCAGCGCACAGGCCGCTGCGGCAGCAGAAGCGGGTCACCCCTAGTGTCGGCCTCTGGAGAACCTTCACGAGGAGCTGGCAGAGGGCACACGGAGCCTCCCCTTCATCTGCCTGCATCCCGAAATAAAGCAAGACATTAATCACGGCGGGGGGGGGGGTGTTTCTCTGCATGTCGGGCTCTCGCTAGACAAAGGATCTCCAAAATATTGTCCTTCCCCTACATTACAGGGTTGCACCATAACTCAACAGTAAATATTTTATAGGGCTGAGTGCACTGGAATGCTAAGAGGCGCCGTTGCTGGTCTCATGCATACCTAAGTAACCTGGAGGCCCGGGTAGCTCCATCATCCACAAAACAGCTCCTGGAGCCCGAGGGCCAACAGGAGGCTGCTATCTGATGAAGGTCAGAGGCACTGCGCTCGGGTTACACGGGTGTGCTGTCCCGGTCGATGCGGCGACACACGCACGCACGCACGCACGGCCCCCACCCCGCAGGATTATTAATCACGTAAGAGCAGAAGCGACAGCCACCGGCTTACTCCGGAGCATGAGAAAGCGGCATGATTTTCAAGGCGACGTTTAAGCTAAGTGCTGAGAGCTTCACCTGAAGGTAATAAATAACCAGGCGGGGACCTTAATGCTGGCGTCTCGCCGTAGCGCCTCCTGCTGGCGCTTCTTGCAAGGCCTCCCACTTACCTGAGCCGCAACATTTTCGACGGGAGACGGCAAACGCGGGGAAGGGGATTAAACCCAGAACCGAAGGCAAATTCCTGTCATTTGGGCCTCTCGCGGCTGTAAATGTCATACCGAATTACAGCTAAAAATCGCCCTTAGAGAGAAAGCTGTGTAAATACTGTGCCATTGAGAGCGAGGCAAACTTCACCGTTGCCGTGCTGAGAGAAGACTCCACGTATTATGGCAGCCTGGAGGTCACCCCATTACCCTTGCACCGATGTAGCCCTTTCGAACAAGGACCCCGATCCAGAACACGTGTTCTGGCATGAGCCTCGTTTGCCCCCCAATCCCTCCCCGTCGCATTCAGGACCACAGCACAAAGCTGCCACTGTGTGCAAGTTAGGAAACGCCTGCAAGCAGCGCTGGGCCATCCAGCAGCCCGTTCCAGCCCCGTGAAAAAGAGCAGGGTCCGACCCGGCTACCTGAAAGGGCCCCACGGGACATGGGCCACTCGATCGTATCGAGGACGTGGTTAACGGCAGCAGAACGGACATGAAAATCCCAGTCTGAAGCGTGCCGGCCGACAGGAAGCATAAGCAGACCAGTTAAGCCTAGTTTGATCGCTTTGGGGGGGTGGGGGGGGGATCAGGCGTGGGAGCTGCAGCCATTCTTGCCTGCCTGCGTGTTTTCTGGAGCAACCCTGCGTCCAAAGTGCACTTTGTACTGAACGCTGATGTAATTAGAAACAGCCTTCCTAGTCGTAGAGCCGTTATGCTAAATGGGTCAGAGTGCAGCTCGCCCCCACCCCTGTGCTCACACACTTCCAGCAGCAATCAGGAAGACTACAGGCAGCCTGAGAAACCCTGTCCACCCAGAGAGCGCTTCTAGGAGAAGAGCAGTCCTTAATCAGCTTAGCTGGCCATAACAAACGAAGATACTTGCCAAAATACGGCCGTCCAGCACTTGGGGTTGCCCTGGTATAAACACTGATAAGGAAGCATAGAGCAGCTGAGCTAAAATGGCAGGACTAATGCAGCACAGATCAGTGGGACCCAGGGAACGTCCCAAGTCACTACGCGCCACGGTCAAGCAACCGCCCACAAATCTGCCCCCATACACATACACATTTCTTGACTTCCTGTTAAACGACTGCATTACCATGACAAAGATGACACCCCTTACCCCAAACACTAAGCGCTACTACGATTACACACACCACAGGAAAGGAGGCCAGAGATAAAAGATAACCCCAACCGTGGTGTGCGCGCAGACACCATGACTTCAACAAAGACTGACTAAGATGTTTTTATAGCCATAATACAAAGACCACATCATAAATGAACCAAATAAACAACGCCCAGAGTCGCAGTTTGCCCTTAAGATATTTAGAGGTTTCTAGGCAAGCTCAGCCCGTTCGATGACGTAACCTTTCACAGTAATTGCTATACCTGTAGCCCGTGAGCCGCGGAGGCTTTTGGCAGTCTGCGTGGGCCGTACGGCCCGGAGGGGAAGCCAGGAAGAAGCTGAATGGGAGGCAGCGAGGTTACTTTACCTTAGCGCGGTCTCACCGCTCCTGGGCAGAATGAGCCCGCTGCACAGACGCGGCGGCGGCGAGCAGAGAGCACGGTTTCTCCCAGAGATGGGCAAGACGGCGGCGGTGGCTAAATGGCGAGCCAGGCGCTGAGGAGCACACAGGCTATCCCAGCCCCCAGCCGCATGGCTGACTGTTTCCGCGCCCTGACGAGAGCAGGACTGACGCAGGAGAGAACGCAGCAGGCAGAGGCGGTCGGTCGACACTCTCTCTCTCTTCCCTTTTCTCTCTCGCTCTCGCCTGCTCACTCGCTCCCTCCCTCCCCTGCTCACCCAGCCCCCGCGGAGGAGGATTATCACTCTCTCTTTGTCGTCAGCGATGCGGCGCTAACGACCCACAAGGTCCTGTGATGAGAGTTCCCGGTCCGCCTGGATGTGGGTCATCGCCATCTCCCCCGGGGGCCGGTTACACAACCTATCGGTTGTTCCAAAACAGGGCGCCGCAGCCACTGGGCACCTGATCAAGCCCGCGAGGAAGGTCCTTCTTCTAGGATGGCTCTGGCGGTCGCCGTCGTCGCCACCACCACCGCCTCCCCCCTGTTTTTGTTTTTTTTTCAGGAGCTCTCTAAAGGGCTCGCTTCTGACGCCCGAATGAGAGAGCGGCTGCAACGTGGAGGCGTGTTCGAACCAGGAAAAGGGCGGGGCTGCTTAAAGTGTAACTAATCCCCCATCGCAGGTGGCAATGGAGTCACTTCCAGCATGAGTCACAGTGCTGATTAGTCACTTGGCAGGACCCAAAACAGGGTGGGTTATAAATTCAAGAGCAGACAAAGAGCAGAGCGGAGGCCAAGCTGACATCTGAGCCCTGCTGCCCGAGCGCCTTTAAAACAGCCATACTGCCCTGCACTGCGGTGAAACCCAAGCCTCGTAAATTTGATAAAGTGCCCTGAACACGGGACACATTCAGAGGAGAAACTTAATAGGGGGACTGGCTCTGAGAACAGCTCTGAAATGAGCGTCAGTTTTTTGGAAGCTCTGTACTGCGGGCACAGTTTCTCCTCTGCCCCACCCATTTCCCCTCAGAGTCTTGAGGGCTGACCGATGAAAAAAACAGACCTCAGAGTGCAATGCACGCATGTGCCTGGGATTCCCATCTCCAGGGCGGTAGGTAGAGACCCCATCTTGAACACGCAGACAGAGGGCACAGACAACGACAGCTCAGAGGGATCGTCTTGTACCAGCCGATGGCCGCCTGGCTGAAACAGGTACCAACAGATGCGGTAATGACGCCCCAGGCGGATGCTGCTATAGTCACCATTTGGCACAAACCTCTTTACCAGCTTTATATTGTCGGAGTAGGTGGCCGTCACTTCCGGGGCACGAAAGCAGACTGGTTTCACTTCTTTATGCCATCGATTTTCAGCAGCTCCTTCTCGTTTTCCAGCCACACCTCGCAAGGTCACGATAGGGCACAGATCAGCCCAATAACACTGCAGCGGCAAGCTGCCAATGTTACCTCGCACAGAACAAGCTTGTCTGTCCCCAAACCTCAACACTAAGCAGTTAAAGCTGAGAACACATCCTCACCTTCTCTCTTTAGAGGGTTACCGCACTGCTCGGTACACACTGCTTGTGTGACCACCACCAGTAATTATTCAATAATTATACCCTGAATACAGACACACCAGAAAGGCAGAGTACAAGACCAGACAGTAAGGCAGCACGTTAGCACGTCGTGGGATACAATCGTCATGCCAACAGTGTGATTACGCAATCGATAACTCCCATCTTTAAGCAAGAGACAATAAGAAACATGGATTACAGCTAATCACTGCCAGGGGTAGGGGCCTGAGAATGTCTCCTTATTACTGCAGGGACTGGCATGCTCCTAATCAGGCAGACAGCTGCTTACCGCATCACACAGTAAACCTGTCCCGGGATGTCAGTGTAAATCTCTGCATCCCCAGTCTCCCTGTAATTGTCTTTCTATGCAGCTATGCCTTTTTAAATAAGCAGCATACTGCCACGCTATGTATTGCACACACGCACTCGCATGGCTCTCTGCTTCAGCGCGCAGCAGGCAGAACACCCGACAGAACATGGGGAGCTGACAGGCGATCTGATGCCCCACCTTGGTCTGACCCGATTCTGGTTCTGCGGCTGCTACGTCACCGCTTCCTGACAGAGGCTTAGGCTGTCGCCTCTCACGGCCTCTGCGGTCCCCAGGTTTTACTTGAATACAAATAAAAATACAGCCCATCACATTCCCACTGCAGAAGCATGGAAAAACCAGCAGTCCCCCAACAACAGACTCCCGGTGCGAAATGGCGGGCAGTGACGGAGCCGTAGACGAGGACGCCAGTGAGCGGAGCACGGCCCGCTTCCGCCCGAGCGAGGACGCACCATGCAGGTAGCAGACAATGCAGCCGCGGGAGAGGGGAGATAATTCCAGGCCTCCATCTGCAACACAAGGAGGCACAGGCAGGTACTCAGTGCCCTCGCTCCCAGCGCGACGGCGTGTCATTGGCGAGCTCGCCAACGAGGTGAAGAGTGACCCAAACGACCCTGATTCATAAAAAGGGAGTGCAGCTGACAGGCTCAGCGAGGAAGCAGCTCAGCGGCATTAAGCGACATCAGCTCCATCTCCCTGCTGGCTCACGGCAGCAGGATGCTCAGTTCCCAGCCTATTTGACATCTTCTGGTCCTTGTGTGCTGCATCACAATAAGATCTACACTAAAACATTTTTTTATTCTTTCGTTAAAAACTTAAATTGAAAGACCAAAAGTCTTGCGGGGGTCAAAAATATTAAGACATTTTTTCAGCCCCAAATCCACACTCGACGGGAAAGTTTGACGAAACTATAACTGGTGCACGCCGGTGCATTCAGACAGACGACCTTACCTCTGTTACATAACATGCCCCAAACCGAATAGCTCGGATTCCTGGAGGAGAGCTTTTGTCTCACTGAGAGACACTCGCGGCTTAGCCGTGATTTCCAGGAAGGGCAGGTGCACCAGCAGGGCGTTCAGATTCGGCCCATTTTCACAGGGATTCGTGTTACCCATGCACAACTACCTAGTGAGCACTACAGCTATAGCACAGAAACTACAAGGCGTTTCTGCCAGACAAGAACAAGACGGCCTATATTTTTAAAAAAAGATTTCTTTTTTTGTTTTTAACCCAAGGCCACAGTTCACAAGTCATTCCAAGCAAAGCAAATAAACACTGCCATGGCGCTTTAAGATGTAGGGCCAGAATATGAGATTGGACGCAGGCAGTTGACAGTCCCCGGGACAGCATGAAGGCAGGCTAGGCTGGGCCAGTCGTGCGTGCAGCTACGCAGCTCCGAGACGCACAGACGGCCTCGGACAACACAGAGCCAGTCACTGGAGCCAAGACAGCCCTGCCTTTGACTCCACGTCAACATGGCTGCCTCCGCCATTCACAGAAACTGCTCATAAAAGGGAGATTGTAGCTGCCGGCCTCAAAATATCAAAATGGATTCCCCTCAATGTTTATCCGTGAAAACTAGCTTTGTTATCCACAGAATGTAGAAGTGGGGGTATCACATTTTACATCGTAAATTTGTGTTTTACTCCCTATTTAAGAAAGACAGATAAATGGAAGGCCTCTCTGTGAATTCATTGCTCTGTTTGGTGGAGGCACTTGATATGTATACAAATAAAATACAGTGGCTACGCGGGCAGCAGACACACACGGCTCTATCATTAGCTCATTAGCAGTGGCGCACAGCAGCACAGCAATATTGCTGTCGGGCATTTCCCCAGACGACTATTTACCCTACAAAGCCTCAAACACAAGAAGTTAAGCACTTCAAACGTCCCAGACAAAAATAACCCGTTATTAAAATATGGGCATTTCCTGGGAGGAAACGTTAACTAACAGAAAAGGCACCCAAGTATCGAGAAGGAAACTTTGGGCAAAACGGGGCAATCGGAATTATCTGGAGTTCACAAACAAGCAGACTGCAAAGAAGACCTTCCTGCTTTGACTGTGAAATATCAGCGCGATGTTCAGAGCGATACGTATCTGTTCACATGTCAGCAGCCCGGGCAGGCTTATGTGACCTGAAGCAAAACCCACACAGCAGGAACATTAATGCTTCCTTTCAAAATCAAATGCCTCACATTCCGCGGCCCGTCAGTTTCACCTTGACGTTGTTGATGTTTGGGAGGATCGTTTTGAATTCACTTATCCCCTATCAGGCGAGGAAAGTGTATATACAGGGCACTGCACACTTCAGCCTAGTAACCGACTAACGTATAGGGGGTGTTCAGCTATGTATTTGAGGAATCCTCAGTAGCATTAACAGCCTACCAGAACTCCCAAGCATTCATCCAAATAAATAAAATAATAAAACGCCTAGCTTGAATGCGCATGAAGTTTCTTTCCACTGTGCCTTAAAATTTCTGAAATAACTTCCTGAGGGAGACGTTTCCCACAGCAGATTTCCTTCGGAAAATGTGTCATTTATCTGCTCTCACTGGGCGTATTACACATTAACAGTTGAAGGGCTTATTGTGATTTGCTGGCAGACAAGACGTTCAAGTGCTTAACACCTAACGCACTGATGGCAGAATAAGAATTACTTTTTAAAGGCCGGGCTACTGGTAAAGTGTCATGCCTTGCGGGACGCCACCACTGTGCCCGACTCTGTAGCTCTCAAGGCCAAAGTGTATTTGTAGCCTTCGGGTGAAGCTGGCCTGCTACAGCTCATTGCTATAGTTTGTAATCATCTTTAGCCCTCAGGAACTGCATAAAAAAAAATCATCTGTTCTTGCAGTCAGAAATGTGTGTTTCCAGACAAAATTGCATGAAAAACAAAAGTTGAGCTGTAACACAGTAAGACTGTCCAAAAATTCAGACAGGATGCCAAGATGTTTCTGTTGTAGGGAGAAAAATCATACTCGATTCATTACAAACATGAAGCATACCTCCACTAACCTGAGCCATCTTTGCTTTCCCACGGGGTAACTGCTAGTCTTACTTTTTGGTATGGAGGCCTGTCAAAGACTCGACTTAGAAGCAAGGTCTAGCCCCTAATCTATGTGCATGGACACGCACACGTTCACCTGGAGATGGAACGAAAAACATGAGACGACTAGGGTAGCGGTAGCGGTAGCAGTGGTTTAAGGACCTCCAACCCAACAGCATTCTCTGCAGAAGTGCTTTAAATCTGGACAGTTTTCACTCTGTATGAACAGCTAACATTTTATATATAAAAATCTGAGCTAATTAATGGAAATAAGTCACCCAGTGCATCATACTTACAAAGTGGTTTTAAGCTACTTTAAAACCAATCTCAGTATGAGCAGTCAATGTCGTATGAAGGCCATCATCTGAATCAGAACTGTGATCAGCACACACCCAACTAACCACAATATTTTCAAATTATATTTAAGAGAGAGTGAGAGACAGGAAGCCCCACCCAGTGGTTAAACAGATTCAGGAGGAACAATGCAGGTTACAGTGGACCATCTTTTCTCCCTTGAAGTTATGAGGGTTCATACAAACATAGACTACATGAACTTTTTTGCCTATGAAAATGTTTCAGGACATACTGTAAGAGGTGCTGCAGGAATTTGGGGTACGAGAGGCAGCTACTGTGCACTCTTTGGACGTTGCATGAATGTGTCCGCATACTTGGCACAAAATCTAAGTCGTTTAGAGTAGGTGTCAGCCTCTGGCAAGGGTGCATCTCGTCTCCACTGCCATTTGTGAATTTCATGAACAGGATATCAAGGCACACCCGTTATTGGAAGGGCGTCCAGTATGGAGGGCTAGAGGTGACATTCCTGCTATTTGCAGATGTTATTGTGCTTCTGGCCTCGTCCAACCAGAAACTCCGGCACACACACACACACACACACACACACACACACACACACGGTTCAGTGCCGAGTGTGAAACAGCGGAGATGAGAATCAGCACCTCCGAATCCAAGGTCATAATGCTCCCACAAAAAGGAACGGGTTGCTCATTTCCAGTGAGGTTAGAAGAGTCTGCACTCAGTGAAGGAGTTTAAGTACCTTGGGATCTTGTTTGTCAGATGGTCTCAGTTCCTATTCTTTTGGTTTGGTAATAGCACGAAGGTCATGGGTACAAGTGGCCAAAACAAGGTTTTTCCACAAGGTTGCCAGGCTTACACTCCAAAACATGGTGAGTCCAGAGATCTGGAGGGACCTTGAGATTTAGTCAATCCTGCTTTGGATTGAGAGGAATTAGTTTAGGGGGTTTGGGTACCTTATAAGGACACCACCAAGTTTACTCCAAAGGGGGCTGATCCGGGCATGTCCTACTGGGTAGAAGCCTGGGAGAAAACTCGGGACATGCTGAAGGGACTATACCTTCCAGCTGGCTTGGCAATGTCTACAGGAACTGCAAAAGTGACCTTCTTAATACAACTAGAGTCCATGGTCTGGGTAAGGGAGGTCTGGATACGACATGATCAGAATGCTGCCACCACACCACAATCCTCACCAGGAAAAGCAGTGTGAAGGTCCAAAGAAAACCACAGTTCAAAGCATTGAGGGGCTCTTTACATGAAACAGACCACTGCCTATACACAATCCAATGAATCATACAAAAAAAAACATCAATTCCAACAAGTTAATTAAAGTCTCAATTAAGTCTTGTTTTTATACAGGTGGAACTAATCAAATATCTTTGTTGTAAACCTTTCTGAGGAAACTGCAAGGGAAAAGACCACTTTAATGACTTTACATGTGGCAATATCTGCTCTGATTGGCAAGTGTAGATGGTGCTTTGTTTTCTCCAACTCCCCTGAAAACTGACCCCCCTCTCTTAATACTTCTTCCAACATAAAAGCTTTAAAATTAGGACAGAAATGCCTGCCAAATAATGTCTCTGAAACATCAGGCATAGAGCCAAAAAGAAATCTGTAAAGCAGGAGGAAGGGCAACCATCCATTAGTTTTAATGCAAGTAGTGCAGTCTGCACACACTGGCTGAGTGCGGTGACCCCGCTGAATCCATTCATCTCTGCTCTTAAAGTTGCAGAGGCCCTAGTCTGATCACATTAATGGCAACTTGACCTTGATGAGGTCATGTAGTGTGCAGAGCTAATAGAGAAGCACATTACGTCATAGCTGGCGCTGTACTGCCATGGGAAGGTACATGCTCACAGAGCCAGGATAGACTTACAGTCCCTCCGAGTGAAAATCAGGGAGGCCAGCAGGCCTGTGTGTAATCAGGGCCCATTTTCCACTTTCCTCCCTGACACTGAGTGGGCGCCATCCATGCTTTCCACAGTTTCCCACATTTCAGCTCAGCCTACCCCTTCTTCTCACCTAACATGCTCTGGACTGATTTAACATTCTCTGGAAGATTCAGAAATTCAGTTTTACATTTCTCCCAAGAAAGCAGTCATTTAGAGCTCAAAATGCCATGCACAGCATTTAAAAAACAATCACCGACATACCAGCACACACCTGCATCATTGACTACATCTCCCATCAACACTAATTTAGCACAACATATTTCAGCGAGACATTCTTGGGCCTGATTTAATAACACTAGTGTCACTGCAACTCATTACCACTAATTAGAAATACGCATCGCTTGTAACGCTTGACTGTTTAAATACTGTATCATGGGAATGTGAATAAATCACATGGAGCCAACAGTGACTCCAAAGGCTTAAGTCATAGCAAACACAGCCAACAGAGAGAGCAGTTCTCATAGTACTCAGTGGGCAGTGCTGTGGTCTCACACCTCTGTGTGTGCAGTCTGCCATGCTTACAGGGCATTCTCCAGTCTCATTCTGCAATCCGGAGGAATAGGGATCTCCACCATGCCTGTAGAATAGGGCTCGTGTGCACACATAGAGGGAGTATACCACATGACTAGGGGGCGTCAGTCTTATGGGACAGGCTATAAGCTCACCATGACTGCATTTGATAGGCAACTTTAAACTGATGGATGGATAGAATGGAATGTACATTTTTCTTGTTTTTGAGGTCCACCCCACACAGAATTTGCTTAGCAACTATACTTGTCACCCACATTCAACACCAACAGCAGTTCATAAACATACACATTTTATCGGCCCCAAGGCAGAAAGATGGTAGGGGTTAAAGCGATGAACAAAACCAGACACCCCGCAGGGAGGTCTGGAGCAAGTTATTCTGATGCTCCAAGTTTGTCTGGTATTCGACATCAGGATAACATCAGGATGTTTTTACCATTCTAGAGTTACTTTTGAAATGCCACAGAAATGTTCTTATTAGCGATGGATAATATTAGCTGCAGTATGACTACTTGAACGTTTGTCTACACAATACCTTACATAACTCAATACTTATTGCACACATACACACTTCATAAAACGAGCTGTTAATTTAAATTTGTTCTTGCTTTAATACAATATTGAGCTTATTCATTCTATGGAGACAAATGAACAACTAAAATACAGAATAATCAGGCATGTTTGAAACTGAAAGAAACACAATGTTAGCATAAATCCTATTAAAGGATCTGGGTGCATTATTGAACAGAAATTCAGCAAGCCAGCGTGAGGCCTGATCAGATTCCCTCTATAATGCCCGTCGTGGATGGCATAATGTCAGACATCTTACAGGAACAGCCACTGCTGTCATCAGGGCGCTTAGAGAGAAAGGCTTGATGAGTCAGTCACGCAGCTCCTTAATGTGTGACAATAAGGGGCCGGGCCCTAGTCACGTACCACACTAACCTCGGGCCAGGGACGACCAGCGCCACAGTGTCCCTCATTGAAGGACAGCGTCCTGAACAGCAAGGGCATACGCTGACGTTTATAACACGCTGCCAGGTCTGCCCCCCCCCGCCCCCTTCTCCCCACCAGGGCACTGGTAAACTGGACAGCTTTGGGAACCGTTTAAGGTAATAATAAGCTACTCTAAAACCAAAGCAGCCCAGAAGAGGTGTTTCTGCAACGTGCAGATTATCAGCAGTGGGGGGGGGGGGTGAAATCACTGAATTGTGACAGCGAGCAGAGCCCCACCATCAGCTCCCCCCCCGCCCCAGTCACCTTCACAGACTGGCCTCAGAGAAGCCGCAGCTCAGCATAATAAAACAGCTGCTGAGTGAGGCAGAAGCCACAGTCGCAGAAGCCATTGAGCCCCGAGTCTCTCACCCTACACCCAGCACTCCCGCCTCCAGGGGTCAAAGTTCACATGCCCGCTTATGTTCAAAACAATGAGGCCAGACTGAAACACAGAGACGCAGTCTTAGCTCAAACTGCCAGTGAATAAAGCCACAAATCCATTAGTAACGGGTCGAACCGATCATCGCAATAACACTATGGCGTCGAGACCCAGATCGGTGGCACGGTAGGTCTCACACTGGCGTGCAGGGTGCTCTTCCAAGCGCGTGTCAGAGACAACTCATCTGCGTGTGGGGGGAGGGGGGGCGGCTGAGCCTTGACAGCGCCGTTTCATGACTCACCCTCCCTCTCTGCAATGCGGGGGCAGTGAGGGTTTGGCCACGGTTCAGAGCGAGACAGCAGCTCTCAGGAGGAGTCAAGCATGGCCTTCGAGCCCGAGCATCGGAAGCAATATGGACGTGAGAGGCGAGAGCAGCTCCGGCCAGAGCCGGGGATCCCAGCCGCCCTCGTGTCATGTGGAGCAGAGGCGCACCTCTGCTGAAGTCATCAGTGCAGTAATCAATCAAGATAGCGTTTTCTCTACGCTTCCTTAATGTTTTCTCCACAGCGTTCCTTCCTGAAATAGTCACTTCCTGTGTCCTGGTATTTCTAACCTCCCAGAATATATAGGTTTCCAATCCTTCAACAAACTGAAGCTCCTCCAAACTGTACTACAGACCAGAACTTTCCCCTCAAACACTAACTTAAATAACCTTAAGTTTCTACATTAAGGCCAAAACTATACCTTCAGAAATTAGGAAATTTATATGCAAAGCATACATGGCGCATCAGAGCACACAAATCAGTGTTCAGAGGACACATATTTTTAGAAAGGATCAGTTATCAAAAAATTCTGTTTTTTTTTTTGAGGATATAATACTCGCTAGCAGTGTAACACAGCAGTGCTTTAAACGCTATAAATAAACTGCACAGCACAACTCCCAGGAGCAATACTAAATATTTATAGTGGCCTGCATTGAGGTAATACTTAAAATTGCATGCAAAATCATTTAAAAATAATTCCAGAGCTCACTAGCGTAACACAGAAGAGATCCAATCAGGAAGTGTACAATTACCAAAAACGATTCCCTTTTTCTTGTTTAATTCTCGATGTATTTCAATCTCCTTCAAATAAAATTGCACAGAAGGCAGAGAAAGAGCACTCTAAGGGGAAGCAGTCCACAAACAAACGTCTGACTGAGGGATGTCGAAGGGCTTACCACAGAAACAGGCCTCCCACAGCGGAGATGGAGACACGATACTGCTGCCTTGCGGGACTGGCGACTTGGCCCACCCAGCGAGACACAGGCCCAATTAAAATCCTGCTCCGCGCAGCCACAGCCACGGTCCCGCGCTACACAGCCTGCGAGGAACACACTTGGGGAGACTAGCAAGGCTCCGGCATGTCAACGCTGGCTCCGCCGAGGGAGACTGTACAGGAAATCCACAGACGTTTCACTTCCCCATACCACACATGCAAGTGTGTGAGGCGAGACAAGATGGGTGTGAACATCTGCACTGGTTTCATAAACAACAAATTAACGGCGTTCCGTATGTCGCAGGCAGAGACGCAATAGGAGGCTCCGGGGCCCACCCACAGACAAGCATTACAAAAGAGCAGTGTGACCTGCGGTCAGCCCAAAAAATCCAAGGCTGCAAGAAAGTTGCCTGCTGCCCTGCACCATGTTTTCTCCAAAACTGCCAGAATAGAGAAGAAGTAGGGAAATGAGGTCTGAGAAAAGCACTTGCCAGGTTGTATAGGCTTGGGGAAAGGACCAGTCAGGTCGTTTAGCCTAGGGAAAAAAAAAAAAAAAAAAAAAAGACTAGCCCAGGTCATTTGGCTCAGAGAAAAAAAAGACTAGTCAGGTCATTTCGCACTGAGTAAAGGACTAGTCAGGTCATATGGACCTGGGGAAAAGGACTAGTCAGATCATATAACATCGTAAAGGACTAGCTAGCACATATAACCTTCAATGATTAATAGGACAAAGTTGCTCTGAACAAGGAACAAGAAACTGAAGTGCTATGTAACCATTTTCGCACTGCCAATAACCCAGGAGGGAACATTATAGGAGCCCACATCCCGTTTGGTGTATTATTCAAAAAGTCTGCTGTGCAGTACACTGTAGTGCATTACGTATTATAAAGCACTCTCTTTTAAAAGCGTAATCATTATTTTCGATACTACTACTAGTTGTTACTTTGTACCATACAAATAGTCAAACCAGTGTTCTTAGAGGAAACCTGCCATATCAAAATGACATTCCAGTTATAAAAATCTAAATATGTATCGTAAGACTGCTATTACTGTCCCTTGTAATATATGAGCCTATATAAACACCACTATATTTCACATCATACTGTAAATCAAAATTAACCAAGACCATAACACTACTCTTGAAAGTGTATACAACTAGCATTTTAAAGCCTAGTATCTTAAATTTTGTGCCATTGGAAAAAAGGTTCATTTTTCACATCATGCCATTCATCCCCTTTTCCCCAGGGCTGTGAAGGAGGACACCCAGAAAAATACAGCCTGATGCAGGATTAGCATCCTGGAACAAAGTCTGACGATGCCTACGAGGTTACACTGCAAATTAACGCACAGATGACACACAAATGCCCATTAATCACAGGAGACATGCACAGCTACTCCCACAGCACTTTCTCCTAGCAGATGTCGTCTACTAATGAGCAAGTGGCTGGCCTCTGGAATGCAAAAGGCACGAGAATGATCTGCACCACAGTGCCGACATGAAAACATGGCAGAGCGTTTATCATGCATGTGTGGTGAGCATCCACACAACTGATCATTACACATCATCCACAATTCACCTTCACAGAAGACAAGTGAGAATCTCAGATGAGGCCATTTTTGACTTATGATCCAGTTCGCTTTGTCGTTAAAGAGAGTTTAAGGAAGGTTTTCCGAACAACACAAAAGCATTCGAATGATACAACACGTGATTCTGGAAGTGAAATGCAAAGCATTACATACAAAAAATAAGCCCATAAGCCCAGGAGAAGGACATGCTCAGGACCCTAAACCAAAGTAGCAGACAGGAATTCTTTGGAGGTGACATTACTGAAAACAAGCGAACAGCTGTTTTCATACTATGCTTGTCTGGAAAAGCCATTTTGCAAAAACATGGAAGGTGGCAACAAATTTAAACAAAATAATGTAAGATAAAAAAAATAAAAAAATCAACCCATATGCTAATAAAAAAACAAAGACTGCACAAATTTAAAACGGGAGACAACACTCAGAGGTGACCCAGTTCATTCTATAAACAAAACGGCACTTTTCAGAGTCCAAAAAACTGCAGCCAAGTGACACTTGGGTTATGGTTCTCTAGGAGCTAAAAAAGCTCATACCAAAGACTGCTGTGACGGGGGGGGGGTGCTCTGGGACTCCTCCCTCTTCTTTCTGCCACAATAATTCAAGATAGTCCCCCGCACCCCTTCAAAGGCAGGCAGGCAGGGGCTAGAGTCGCCCCAGGCTGCCCCTGTAAATGCCGCCTGCATATGATTGCTACCATTAAGCAGCCAGCTGTGCTGCTGGCAGTGAAGAATGATCTGTATACCCCCCCCTCAGTCTGTGTACATCCTCTCCTCCCCCAGATCCCACCCCCTCCCCAACCCCCGCTCTCTCTCACAAACGCAAACACACACATGCTCACAGTGTTTCACAGGCACACACAAGCACCCCGTTCTCCGGGCAGCTAGAGCAGGTTGGCCGCCCCGGGCAGCAGCCCACAAGCTGCACTGGCACCCTGAGCCACACATCTGCACGCAGGGAGCTGGAGGTCAGGAAGGCGCAGGTAAAGCACGTTTTCACCAACACCGTGCCAATGAAGGCTGCTCTCAGACCAATCTGTGCCAGATGCCCAGTCAAATCAAACTAGGCAACACATGGCAAGGACAGACACTCATGAATTCTTAACCGACAAGAAGAAACCGAACAGACACAAATCTCAATGCAAATAAAATATTTCTCACAGAACAAATCATAAGCAATGTAAACTTTACAACCCAAACTGCCAGTAGTATTCACAAAGTAAACTTGCGATAAAGCTTCTGGCACTTACTGAAACGGTTAGGCAGAATTATAAAAAGTGGCCGAGGAGCCCCCCTCCCCGAGGTCACCAGGAAAGAAGCAGGCGGCTGGGTGTGGAACAATAAGTGCTGCTCTCGTCTCTCCGTCCCTGACAGCTGACATTGCGGCTCCAGGCAGAGGTGCAGCTACTACTGCGTTAATCATTTCCTGGAACCTCGGAGGGACTGGATTTGCTCAAGGTGGTCTGGGGTCACAGCAGCTATCCTGGTAAATCATTACACGCCATCCTTCAGAAGCACTGCTATTATTTCTAGCTCACACACATAAGGAAAAATGGCAACCAAAAAGAAGCGCTGCAGAAAAGCTAACATAATGCAGAAAATGGAGGACGAGTCCAGGACTACGAGGCAGCTGCACGTCACAGATTTTTTTTTTCTTAATGCATTAGAAATATCATTCCCTGGTGCGAGTGCATTTCCCAGCACACACATTCGACTGTGCAATTACACAATAAAATCAAACAAAAACATGAAAATTAAAATGTTCAGCACAAGTCATTAATTGCAGCTGATGTCAATTATAGGTTTGCATGCAACCGCTGAGATGATCAGGCGTTTGTATTATGTTTCAAGGAAGTGATCTTGAGTCAAACCTTGACAGCACTCTCAAAAACACTCCAGCACAAAGCCCCCTTTGTGCACGTCAGAGGCCAGAATGCCATCCCCCCCAACCCACCCTACTCTAAAAACAAAACACAGCTCACAAGAAAGGACAGCTTGGTTTCCATTGGTATACTGGAGACTCCAGCCAGGTCAGTCTCCAAACCAATAAACTAATGAGTCATGTTGATTTCTTGGAGAATAATGTGCCCATGGTGCACGTCTGAAGGACGCTGAAATGAGAGCCCGGTGGCTTTTCAGACAGTGACCAAACAGGAAAGGAGGGAGGCCTCAAAACTTCCAGTGGTATGTTGAAAAACCCAGTACTAAAATACTTTCATTTTACTATAGTGGTCATTACATCAGTACAATTAATATGGAGTCAGTTCTGAAAGACCCAAAACATGCCTGCGTCATTAGCATTTAAAGGACACGCTGTAAAAACGCAGTGAGACAAATCACGATGGTCGACACGGAACAGCACTACAGACCGCAATACAGAAGTACTGCAAAAACCAAGTCGTTCACCAGCTTCTGGACAGGTCCCAAGAACAGGATCTAAGAGGAGTAATATCAAGACAATGAGGACTTACAGGAATAAAACCCAACACAAAGCTTTAGTAATGTAAATTGGCCGGGCAGCAATCCAAAACAAACTCCTCGATAGGTCTACAAGCGGCGGCTGCCGAAACGGCCGACGGGATTCGATCGCCGGGTCACGTTCTGTCAATAGATACTGCAGGCTCAGTGAGACGGTGGGACAAAAACAACTGCTGTGCACAGTTTGGTGCCGCATGTATCAAAGGACGGCAGACAAAGAGCGAAGCCCTGAGCTGGGCACCGACTGGGCCGGGCTGCTGAGTAAGGGCATCCAGTGGCCGTAAATGTCTGCATCTCCCCGAAATAGCAGCCCATAAATAAACGGGCTGTGAATGCAAAACAGGGAGGGCGACGCCGTTCAAAACACAAACCACCGCACGTGCACATCCCAGTCTCAGCCACCGAGTTAAGACACATAATTACAGCATCGTCGCCTAACGATTTAATGTGATTCTTAAATGATACCTAAGCAGACCAATAAATTCCTGAGAATCACAGGCCAATAATTGGGGCCCCTTTTTTTTCCAAACCTCGACCCGACTCGGACATGTTAGGGATATTTGTGTTTGCGGGATAAAGAAATTTATCACTTAAACAGCACAGTGAGAGACAACCAAAGAAAATCTCGCTTAGCCCCCCCACCATCCTTCCACCAACACTCAGTTATGCACTCCTGTCCATAATACCACCGCTAAGAGCAAAAACCTAATCCTACTAGCAGCAAAAACTACCAGTCTGAAATGTTAAGTGCTGCTTCCTACCAGGCAACAGGGTTTATGCCTTTGGGAGGGCTTTATTTAAAAAAAAAAAACATAAGGGGGAGAGAGGAACTGTGCAAGACACACTGGGAATATATCTGCAGGTCCCAGGGCCCAGAAAGCAGGCAGATTATACACCTGAGGAGCTCAGGAGACGACAAGCAGCGCATGGCAGGCTGCCCTGCTTGAGTGAGATGTCTTGTCAAACCAACACTCCCCTCATGAAAGACTTCCCTTAAAGGCTCCTCTTTAAAGCTATGCCAGATGGCGCTATGCTGCACATTGCATCAGAAGGCAGGCCACATCTCTCTCATGCAACACTCTCTAGCCGAAAAAAGCACAAAACTGAACCTCAACTGAGAGTAGGGGTGTAAAAAGAAAAACCTCACTGAAACATAATTCTACAATGAGATTTCATTCTTTCACTGCTGTTTTAATCTGAAGCTTGTTATGCCCATTTTCCCATGTTGACACAGCTGGGTTTCCCGGGGCGCACTCACCAAGGCAGGCCACTGTATATGCTTGGTCTTTGTTCCCTGAGGCTGAGTGCCATCCTTCCGTTTTGCCCAGACTAGTTGATGCTCCAGTAGGAAGATCTGGAAGTCCTCGTACACCTTGATCCACTCGCGCTTCTCCCACTCAAGGTCATCGAACTCCACGTACACCTGCAGGGGGAGCAGAGGAAGCCGTCAGCAAGGGTGTGTGTTGCCGTGCCACCCTGTTCGGGCCAGTCATTTCTAAACGGCACTCAAAAGCTTAACCTTGTATTCCTCCATCTACTGACACCTTCTCCAGGATAAACGCTGTTTTTCCTCCCTCCTCAAAACAAGGTATATTTTTTGGGTAGTCCCAAAAAGAAAAAATATTTATTCAGGCCACATGTGCGCCAAGATTAGATGGCAGTTATGGAGCTCCAGTTGCACAGATTTCGCAACAGTAACAGACCAGCCACTATATGGTGCCCCCTCTGGGAATTCAAGTGTCTGCTTAGAAACAGGAAGAGGGTCTGAGTATCCCCCACTTTTAGAGTGAAGAGGAAAAGCGACAGGCTAGGGAAACTAATTCCCCACAATGCAGTCTTAAAATTTCAATTTTAATAAAAAAGGAAAAAAATAAATCTTGGTATATATTTACTATATAAACCTGATAGCTAGGAACAGGTTGTCAATAATCAGAAAAACCATTAATGATTAAACAAGACTGTAAACATTAAAGATCAAAAGTTCATTTTCTTGGATTATTCAAGGTGTACAAGGTGAACCAAGGCACTACTGAACTAAAGAAACCCGACAGGGAGTGACGCACTGCAACTCTCACCCTGAAGCAGCAGACACCTACTTTTATTCTTTCAAAAGATCTCTAAAGTGTCGATCTCTAATATGAAACACACCCCTACCAGCTACTGGTTGAAAAAAAATTTACATACAACCCATACTATAGCGCACTAAATAGCAAAATTTAAACGTTAAAATGGAATAAAACCTGAACTACACAATCACTGTGCCTTTAAATAAATCTTGAGCCTACTTTGTCGTTTCATCCCAAGCAATATAAATGTAAATGCTAGCAGGCTGTCACCACCCTTGGACTGCCATGAATAGCAAAAGAAACAGCCTTTCACGCACATACACGACAAAACAGACTGGTGTACCACTCAAATTTTTTAAGGCACTGGGGCCATGGACGACACCGAAACAAGACGAGAACTGAAGCACTGTTCACTGTAAAGGCAGCGACTGCATCTGTAATACTGCGCATACAATTAGCAGAAGCGCATATAAGGGGAGACCCCAAATAAACCACAGGATGCAGGTTTGACAGCAGCATGATCACTCTGCATCACATCTGTGAAAATTATTACCTGGGGGGATAGGTAGGTGCACAGCTATCACGCCCGCCCTACGGTCTGAAACCTATTTCAAGCAGCCTCCTTTTGTGCACACAAGATGAGCTGAAATGGTTTTTTTTCCCCTCTCTCTTCTTTGATACACTAGGACTAGAATGTCAAATAGATTCTGCATCTTCCCATCATAACCAACAACTGTGGCATGCATTTAATGGCTATCAGAGAGCTGTCGAGTTCCAACATGTGATGCTATAGCTTACAAAGAGCCCAGATTCAATATTATTCTAAATGCAAAAGGTGAATGTAAGAGAAATTATGCTGCTGTTCCAGGTTAAGCTGTACCGTGCAGCAAATCAGGCACCGGGTAGCACGACGACCTTACATCAGGAAGAAGTCCCAGAGCCTCCAGCACTTTCCCCTAATTTTTTTTTTCTCGTTTTGTTTTTTTTCCTGCGTGAGATTTCCTGTGAGAACGGAGAGCAGGTGAAGAGCCGGAAAGGCTCCCAGACAGCCAGGCAGGCAATATCAGGGAGGGCTGCCAGTGCCACCAGTGCAGGCCCAGTATGTCAGCCTGCAGTACACGTGACCCCCCCCAAAAGAGGGGGTCTGTGGGGGGACTCCTTAAAGTAACGTTATTTCTCCGTTGTTGGCAATTAAACATTGACAATGAGATTCTTTTTCAGGCACTGCAAGGGATGCAGGAGTAGTGCGAACACAAGGACCCAACAGTGTAAAAAATTCAGCCTCATTAAAAATTGACGTGCAAGAACAGAGGCGGGGGAGGGGGGGTAATGTTTGCTCTTGGTATCCAAGCAGTGACCTGTCAGGCCACGGCACTGGTGCCAGTAGAAAGGATTAGTGAGCCTGGCACACACTGCTGGCACGCCAGGCGCATACGCGGCAGCGTGTGGAAACGTGCTCCCGACGACAGGGCGGACAAGCTTGGGGGAAACAGCAGGCCAGTGTGGGCTAACAGAGCAAGTGCACTTAACACTCAGAGTGTCACTTTGCTAAAAACCAACATGCTGTAGCAGTAATCCTCCGCCACATACTTTTCCACATTGTAAAAACAGCGTGTGGGTTTTTAAAACATTTTTTTGCAACATAGTAAAGTATGCAAGACACTGCCAGCTGAAGTTATTACTGCCCTAGACACAGACAGATTAACTTGAAGGTGAACATGAGGACAAAACTCAAACAACAGCCAGCAACAACACTTTCTACATCCGTATTCTTACACCAAAACACATCAATTAGTTACGGCAAAAAGGTCCTCGCTTGGACTCATTTCATATTACAGCCAACACTGAGCAAAAAGCAACATTTAAATGCTGTCACATAGCTTTTCAGATAAGTTGTGGCTTTAAAGTTATTGTTGGAAAATTTAATTTTTGCAAATATAGTAGTAGTAGTAGTAGTAATAGTAGTCTTCTTACTCAAATGTAAAACAAGGCATTTCCAAGGTTTTACATAACACCCCCCCCCAGACACATAGCACTCAGACTCATTTTCTCTAATGTCATGTTTACCAATGGGGCTACAACCGGTGAGATGAATGTGCTTAGGTCATCTATAACTAGAGGCATGAAGAGGGAGGGAAAAACAGGCAGCCTGATGGATCAGCTGCACATGTGGACTGCTAAGAGCCCAGAAAAGCTATTCACACTACCAGGTAAGCGCACAACCAAGAGCTGCCCATTCTGATCGCGTTCCCTGATAAGAGGCAGTAACGTAAGCCTGGCTGAGGGAGGCCTCTCGTGTTTCTGCCTGGCAGGCTCTCACTACAGAGAAGACGGAAGAACCGGGCCGGCAGAAAACATCTTCAACCTAAGAGATCAAGTGTATCCAGCCCCGCAGGCTTCGGCTCGGCATGCCAGCCACAACCGTAAAAGATAAGACTGCTGTCAGCCACGTTTCCGCAACAATATGAGAAAGCAGGAAACTGCACTGATGAAAATTAGTCTTTGGTGGCACAGGTTCAGGTGACAATATGAACACCACTTTGAAGGATAACTGCACAGTGATTACAACCCTGATGACAAAAGGCGCAGGACCCCAAAGATGCTGATGCGTCGCGGGTATGAGACAGGGCTTTTAAACGCTGCCATAGCAGACAGTCTGTGAGCTACAGTGAGATTCCAAAAGGCTATGGTGGCTCAGAACTCATGACACAGAGCGAGTGAAAGAAAGGAAGAAAAGAGGAAGGGCGGTGAAAACACAATGCGGCTTCTGGATTAGCCTCCACCTGAAAACCAGCAGAAGCACAACTGAGCTGAATGTAGCACACTGGGATCAACACTGCCTATTCACTGCAAAAACTAGCAATGCATTTCAGGATTTACTGCATAGCCTGAATATAAAAGAATCTCAATTTTATAATAAAAGGAAAATAAAGCCATATAATGTCCACTACAGAGAAATTATCCTTCATTAGAAAACAACTGACATTCACTGTACTTCAACATACACAAAAGCTAGCTTCAGCTGAGGGTGCACAGCTGACACAATCTCCATAATCGAGATCAATACATCCTAAACAAAAAGCTCAACTAACTTTCGACAAATCTTTGGCTGCCAAATAGTTTAATCAGATGTTAAATTTATTCAAAGGGAACCTCATGTAAATCGCTGGGAGATAATATTCATGGCAGCTAAACCTTAAGAATGTGCTACAAATGTAAAAGGCATCACACATTTTAAGGCCTGGTTGCATAGCAACCGACAGTACTCTCCTTTTAAGGGAAATCTCCACAACAGATGCCTGCAAAGAACAGCACAGTGATTTCAGACACGCGCTGGCCATGGCTCGCCATGGTAGACAAGCTGTCATTTCTTTCACTAGCCTCCATTACAGAGTGAAGGTGGGGTGTTATGAGTAACGGCGGATGACGCTTCCAGCTGCTCGTTGCTGCCTTCAGAAATGCTCCCGACGGCTCCGAGGGACGGCAGCTCGTCAATCACACGGAAATAGACCTGTGTCGCATGCAGGGGAGCTGATGTGCAAACAATGATTAAACTGGGAAACTGGTCAAATGGAGCAAAATGTAAAAGACCACAGGATTCGTCATGAAATCTTTTTATCAACTTATTTATATACATCAGCATGCACTGTATGTCTGCACACATCAGTGTATTGCATGTTAGCTTCATTAAAAAAAATTGAAACTAGCTAAATTTTTAAAATAATTTGTATATATACACACACACACACACACACACACACACAATACATACATACATACATACATATATACATATATATACATACACACATATACACACACACACATATATAAGCCTTTAAGAGCAGGTGGAACCAATGTCATTTATACACACACACACACACACACACATATACATATATATACATATATAGATATACACATACATACATACATACATACATACATACATACATACATACACACACACACACACATACATATATATACACATATATAGATATACACATACATACATACATACATACATACACACACACACACACATATATATACATATATAGATATACACATACATACATACACACACACACACACACACACACACACAACAAAATGACATAAAAATGCCTTCTACACATAAAATGACATTGGTTCCACCTGCTCTTAAAGGCTTATCATGCCATAAAGACGCACCCATCTCTAAAGGCAGAGGGGGTTCAGACCATTACCGCCAAATCACTGCAAGCACAGACAGCGCTTCTTCTCCACCACTAATCTCCCCGTCAAATCACTGAAACCATAAGACGCCAATTTCGCTTAAAAATAATAATCAGATTACAGTACGTGGAAGGTTCAGTGGCAGCACCGTGTGCAAGAGGGCTTTAAAATACATTCTCTAGGCACCGTCTTAAAGGAATTGCCACATCTGCCAACGTGAGACATCCAAAGCAAAGACGTCTGTGTCACTAAATCATTTCGCCTCATTCGGGGAGCTGGCATCTGTCCCTCTGCTAAAAATACAGCAGTGCTAAGACCTAGCATACCCTCACTTCGCGTCACAGACAGTCCAGTGCACATCTGTCATCCTGTTCCCTTTTACCGGAACACTTAGGGACAGATTGTCCACCACTTCGGAGATGTGAATACATGCTCATTCCCTCTCACAGACCCGCTCTCTTCATTAACTTGGGCTCACTCAACTACCAAAATAAACTATGCAGAAACAGTATAAATGTTATAGTACTTCCTGTTAACATTAAGCTAAAGCATTCACAACTAGACACTGACTTAAAATGTTCAACTAAAATGTTGTTCCAAAAACATAGAGCAATTGTTTAACCAAAATATACCCAAAAATAAATTTCAGCCTAAATGTATATTACAGTAGATGTAACATATTGATATTGCCTTTAACATGTGATTAAGTGCCATACCGCACAAAATTGCTGCAATAGTACAAACATTCAAACAATTGGATTTTAAGATTTTGATAATCCTTTAGTAGTAGTAGACAAAAAGGCATTTATAATGATAAATATTAAACCTTGCTAGGGCTATAAAAAAGAATAAAAAAAAAAACAGCAGGCTGGCTGCCATCCTGAGGCAACATCTGTTTTTGTACTCAATCCATTCTTCCAACACGGGATCAACACAGCATCTTTGTTTATCAGGCTTTTAAAGAAGCCCCGCCCACAAACACTATCTGATCAGCCTGGGCTGGCATAGCACTGACCTCGGTTATGAATAGAGCTGTGAGAGGCAGCACAGAAGCAATCCAAGGATTATTCTTTTTAAAAGAGACACGGGTACCCAGAGAATAATGCTCATGAACAACGTATTTGCAAAACAAAACGAGGGGAAAAAATGGCAGAACGATGAAACCAACCACTGCAGTAAGCCTACTGTCTCAGTATTCTAAAACTATTTTGCAAATCTTAACGCACAGAATCATGAGGAATGAGACGGGATGCTAGTTCTCATGATCTCCTCAGCCGTGAAGTTGATATCAACAGCTGTCAACAAGCTGATAGAATGTCTTATAAAGCAGGGAGGTAGACTACCAGACGGGTGAAAAGATTAACAATTTGGTATTTGAATTCTCTGCCGAGTTACAACTGATAGCTCTTACTGCTAGGCACAGTAGTAGTCCTGATACAAGTGTGTGACATCATCTTCAGTAGTTAAGTCTGGTAGTTTCAGATATTAAGAACAGCCTCTCTTATCTGAAGAAACAACCTAAGAGATCAACATAGCACATACTATTTATAAGCAAATAAATCACTGATCTGAAGTTTTAAGGTTATAGAAAGGCAGGCACAGTGGTGACCCACTGAAAATGGTACATAGTTTTGAAAATAAGAATATCATCAAATAGACTACCCATAAACTCGAAAGGTCATGCACAGTTCAAACTTAGTGAAGGAGCACACTTAAACCATACCTCAAGGCCAAACCTCTCACATTAGAATACAGCATAAAGGCTGAAATCAGAAACCAGGTGTAAGAGCTCAGACTGAGCAAACTCTGCTTCCCACAAGGCATTTCCTATGAGTCTCTCTCACAAGCTCCCACTCTAATGCGACTCACATGTCCGGTGGTGAGAGGGCTGACCTCATGAGCAAGATTCATGAGATCCACTGAAAGCAACGGCAGGGAATTTCCCATCTGAACAGCCCCAAATAAAGCTATCAACATGGAGAAGGGCGGGATGACCTCTGAACCAATCCAAGCAGATGCCCTGGTATATCACCCAGCACCCCAGACACACATTTCCCAGACTGACATCCTAGCATGAATAAAAACAAATAAAACAACTTAAATAATCTATTCTCCTTGCTGCAAGCCTACTCCTTGTCTGCAAATGTAATCTGATTTATCGGGCCTGACAGAACTGCTAACATCCGGGGAAGTCATGCTAGAAGAGTTTCTTTATCTGCTGAAGACTAAACAGAAGCTACGGCAGTGAAACGAAAGGGACGGCTTTCAAGACAACAGGTAGCAGGTCTAAGTAACACCTTCAAAGGCCTCAAAGAGCAAACACTGCAGTGTGCTGATGATTAGGGCAACGAGCATGGTCTTTAGACTGCCCAACAGTGACATTTCCAGTCTTCAAGTGTGGGCGGCACACAAACAGCAGCAATGGCCCACTACACTTCAGAGCAACAGCACCATCACAGACATCAGCTGAGCGAAACCTCAGGTTACAAACAGCATCCTTTATTAATAAGAGTTTTACCAGGACTAAAGGTTATACTATTACCAGTTAGACCATTACTGAGAGTTCATAAAATTGATTAATCATTATTTTGTTTCTTTAAAATAATCCGTAAACACAAGCCACAATCTTGAATATTCAAAAGATGAGAAGTACCCTACCAGCCCAGAGTAAAGCAGGCTTTACCTAAAGCCAGGAGCAGTGTTCTGCAGGCAGGAGGAGAAGACCGACAGCAGCTGTCTGTAACAGGCACACATCCAACTCTTGGGCTGCTTCCTAGATTCATCTCTCTACACTTTGGTGTTTCTGAACTCGTATAATAATTCCACTTTAAGCCCAAGACTACATTGCATCGTTCCAATACACACTGGTTTAAAAAAAATTCAGGCTCACTTGACTAACAGACAAATAGAATAAGAAAATTAAGAATGCCCACACTGATGCCAACAAACAGCATAATCTTGTTGGCATTACAGGACAAAACTGCTATTTATTCTGTGACCCTCCAGTGCTAATGGATTTCTGGGCTGTATGGCTTTATGGATTCCGCTCCACACATTACAGCTTCTAATTGCTTGCTATCTGGAATACGGATTGATTGCACAAGTACTGGAGATTGCTCTGTGCAGAACGGTGCAAATAAATACATGGCATGACAGAGAGGTCTGCCAGAATGATTAAAAATGTGGCAGCGGACAGAAAATTAATGTCGCCAGTGGTGAACGTGTTAAGAAAAACATCTCAACTGTAACAGAATTCAAAGAAAACAAATTAGAGATCCTAAAACTCCAGAGGCCAAAACATCGACAGCTTTCTCCAGCCGACTCCTACCAAAGTGACTAAAGATAAATTAACCAAGAGGCTAGATAGAGCTGCCTAACACCAAAAAGAGCGACTCTTCCAAGCCTGCAGTAAATACATGATAAACTTTAAAACAATACAGCATAATCTGGCAGCATTTCTCTGATAAGGCTAGACTGGCATCCAGCATTTCACTTTCTAAAAATATCCCTGCACTGGAACAGTTCACTCATGCCAGAACTTCTACTTATTAAAAACAGTCCTCTGAATAGAACGGCCTACTGTCCGGTTTTAAAATGAATGCAAACATGAGAGATTATATTTACCCCATTCCCCCCCATCCTCATCCGAACCAGTGTGTATGCATGGGGAACACCAAAGAGCAGTGTCTGCAAAGAAAACCTCGCACGGCCAATGAAACACTTTTTGTTCTACCTCCGAAGCCGTGTCATTCCCAAAGGCAGAGCTCCTCGCCAGGCGAGGAGGCACCAATTAACTCGCACACATATCGACGACGCGACTCCAGCCGGCACTGGATTCACAATAAAAGGAAAAGGGGGAAAATAAAATAATTGAGCCCCTCTCGCTATGACTTGCAGCAATGTCTGCACAAACCCAATCAATCCTGGGGAGATGACATTTTTTCCACCTCTTTATACCTTTTTGTTAAGCACACTCACCCCCCCCCCCCCCATTCTCCCGCTTTGTGCCCTAGAGGAACTGGCACTGAAGCGTCTACACAGTGACCACCATTTCTATCCTCAGTGAGCCGTTACTATGTTGGAAATGTGGTAACCAGGCTCTAATGCAGGTTTCTGCTATACATGTGCAGAATACAAATTACCAACACACGACCCCAGAGGGAATGCAGAACGGTTTTTCAGTTTCTGGGAAGCAGGCTTAGCCTCTCAATTAAGGCAAAGAGAGACCCCATCACCCAGCATGAATTCAAATAAATCTGACCTAAATCAATATAAACAAAGATTACAATGGTGCTTTAAAAAAAAAAAAAAAAAAAAAAAAAAAAAACAAAAAAAAATAAAAATAAAAAAAAAATAAAAAAAAAAAAAAAAAAATAAAAAATTTTTAAATAAAAATTTAAAACACAACACATTAAATATAAAAACACAGACAAAACTGAACTGCACCCCTGTCGATCCCCTCTTCTCATGTGTCTTTGGTTTTCAAATATCTAATATGATATATAACAGTCCCTCTGCTTTCAGCTCAGCAGTGCATTCATAAAACAAAACGGGAAAAAAGAAAAATCAGAACAGAAGAGAAGCACAAATTAAACAAAAAAACAAAAACAGAAGGATAGCACAATAGCAAGAGCTCAAACAAAAGGACTGGCTGCCTTCATCCCCGGAACAGCGGGGTCCAGTTACTGGCGACTTCGGGGCACTAGTATTCTTGACATAACATCCCTGCTGAAACCTGAGCACGCTCTACAATCGAGAATGTTAAAAACAAACACTGGTCTCAATTGCCATCTGTACAGTAAATCTGAACACATTCCATGAGTCCTGCACTGACATAGCGCACATAACATTTACACTAGAGACCACACATACTTCATAAATAAGAATTCTGCCTCAAAAGTGTATCGCGCAATGCTTTAATGTGTCACCTTGGCAGGATGTATATTTTTCCCATTCCAGATGAATGCGTTTGGTGAGAGTCAGACTGAGTGTAATTTACAAAGTAAACAAAAACAGACTCACCGTGGAGGCACCCTCTCTACAATACACAGCAGGCAGACATACATTTCAAATCACTTTGCAATTAGTTATGGGCTTAATATTTTTTTAAAACGAAGATTGCTTATTACCCAGTAACTGGATGATCTTATAAAATATCTAAATCTAATAAGTTGAAGAATACTACAATGTAAATTACAATAAGCACCATTTAAGGTACAGATGAAAAATGCACTTATATTCCTCAAAGAATTTAACCCAGTGTGTGCTATAGACTAAATGGTGGTATCAACAGACATCGGGTCCGAAATTAAAACAGTACACTGGTGGTATATTAAGCAAGTGTTTTTGATTTACTGTTAATTGGGCCTTTCCAGATAAGACCAAGTATTCACCCAGACAAGAAAATCAATTCAATTGTTCTTTCAAGAAAGATAGCTGCACCACCTAGCAATAATTAACTTGTATCATTAACATGATAATGTGATCTTTGTTTTTTGACAAAAGTAGCTAGGCTCAAAAGAACTTCCCAGAATTAGACTTTTAAAACCTTAGACTGGTGTGAAAAGCTACATCAGCCTTCTTATGCAGCTTACTAGCACGAGACTGTGAGGTAATACATAATACAAGACCATACTCAAACATCTCAGGTAAGAACGGTCTTGGAGTAATACAGTTTATTTGCATTTCTGTGGAAGAGTTAAGAATCCTTTAAATGTTGTATTTACATTTAATGAAATGTGGACAGGACAGATCTTAAGTTATAGCTTCAAGAAGCATCCATTTTCAAAGTCAAACTCATCAGCCTACACTAACACCGTGTGAGTCATCAGCCGACAGCATGCCACTATCTTGCTGCATCCTCTGTTCTCCTGGCCAATAGGGATGTAGGGAGCAAGGGGCCCTGGGGGGCAGCTCCAAAAAACGCCAACTTTGTGTATACATTCGATCTGTCATCATGGGTTATCCGATGTGATTGCATCATCTTTTATTTAAACTGCAAAACAGGAACCTGCTACAGAAATGCTACAATATAGGTTAAAACTGATTTTTCCCTGTTTGCCCTGTTTGTCTTGACATCCTACATCCTAAAAATAGCACACAGAGCAACCAGACAATCAGTTGTGGAAATCTAGGGCAATCAGGACAAGGGGAAAATCCTTTCTGCTGTGGCCCAGCTCTCGTTTTGTTTTTGGCATGGACAGCACTAACCCCCTTTTCATCACAATGCAGAAATTTCTTAGATTATGAGCTTCACAAACTACTGCTTTCTGTAACCAGATCAAAAGGGAAAAAAAGGTTTCTAACCACTTCTGAGGAGGAAGAGGGTAATTACTCTGTTTAATGTACATTCTTATCAACACTCGTACAGTCTTGCCCCACAAAAATAACTGCATTTGAAGGCAGTAACATTTATAAATCACACAGAAATGTCAGCAGACACTTTGGGACATTGTAACTAACATTCCCAGGCCTAAAAATTATTTTTCACATTTTCAGAAACTATCCATTTGAATGCATTATGCTTTTAGTTGTCCATAACCAGGCTGGGGAGAATTAATGTGACCTCTGGAGGAACCAGAAATTACAGAATCCTTAATATTTGCCGTCAAGTTAAGACATCTTAGGCAAAACACACAAATTATTTACTGGCACGTCGTCAAAGCCTTCAGCAGAGCGGCAAGGCCCAGATGTAACACACTGCATTATGCATGTCATGTGCTCACATGGAACCACAGTCGAGAGGGGCCTTCTAGGAAGAGGATGGGTCATTCCCAAGGAAGGCTCAGAACATAGGCCTTCGCTCAATGCACTGCAGCCATCGATGCAAACCGGAGTACTGTTGAAAACAGCAACTTAAGAAGGGAAGAATACATTCCCTCTTTGCCATTATTTACTCACCAAAGTTTAGTATCGTTGGGCCATGGGTCACATTTGGTTTACACTAAACCTTACGAAGATTAAAGAAAAGTGCCCCCCTCTAAAGCCAGAAAAGGAGCCCGGCACACACGTAAACACAACCTCATATCTGAGAAAAGCACAGAGCAGAGAGATGCTGAAAAAAAACATTCAAACCCAGAAACGGCTTCACAGGAGCACAAGCATGAGTGTATAAACCTGAGCGCATTTTTATCAGCAGCAGAGTGTAGGCCATAAAGAAGAGTTCAGTAAATCTCCTGAAGCTTGACAGCTAATGCTTTCACATAAACTCCCCCGGCCCCCTTCAGTCAGCATCTGAAGGTGACGACCCTCCACATGGACATGCCACCAGCAGACTTCGGAGGCCTGTGACCTTTCGCCTCTATGTGTGACATTCATCAGGCTGCTCGGCTCCACCCACAAGCGGGGGTGGCGAAATCCAACGGGCTGGCACGCAGCCTAGGAGGGAAGAGCGGAGAGCCCACCCAGGCCCTCCGACGAGCAAAGCAGATCTGTGGGAAAGCACCGGCATCCCACCACGACTCGCAAGCACTCATGTCTGTGTGTTTTTATTCTAGGGGCTGTGCCTTGCATTTCACATATAGGACTTTTCCGGAAAGGGATCCAATAGCAACTTACATGGAATCAACACCCACAACGGGTCACTGCTGTCAGGCATGTACACAGAGCATGCAAGCACAGTACAGGGAGGAAAGGCCCTGAAATGCTCCATATATCTTGGAAGTGAACCTTATGTCTGGGTCCTTCCCACGCTGGAGGTAGCTTTATATTGCTTGAGGGCCGTTCCTTTAACCGTATCCGCCGGCACATAAGTCAAGCGAAGCCGTCGCTGCTCTACCATGTGACCTTGACCTCACCGGCACACGGCCGGCTAAGACGTGCACTGCCAACACTAAGGGACACTAGCGGCTAGAGAGCTCCTGGTAGAATATGGTGAGAGAAGGAGCCTGGAAGCAGGGGAGGAGAAGGTGGGATAAGCAAAGGCGAAGCAACAGAGGAGAACATGGCAGTAACTGAACAGTTTTAATGAAACCGCTAAATAAATTTTCCAAATCTGTGTTCATTTTATTAAGACCGCAGCGTTATGTGAAAGGAAAGGGTTAATTTTTTCATATCAGAACAAAGCCTGCTTCTGTTTCAGTTCCTTGCACATATAAACACATGCTTCAGTGATCTCCCATGTATTAGTGGTAGTGTTCCTTTAAGTCCAAAGCACATTTTCCAGCCGTCTTCCAGTGTTTGGCTTTCAAGCAGAGCCGAAGACAGATGATCCCCTGACAGGCACTGCTCATTATGGAACAGGCTGGTACAAGTAGAGGGAGTGGCTGCAGCTGCCACGCCCTGCCCCCCGGACAGCCGAGCCCGGCGAGCCGGGCACAAATAACACCAAGGCCCTGCAAGAACTCAAAGCAACACCCCCAACAGCCTGGGGGGAAAGAAAAAAAAATCACATAGCACCGTCTTTTATGAAACAGGAATTTATAGCGAGTATGGCCAGTTCAGAGAGCTGTTGTTCAGGTAGTGGGAGCCACGCTTGGAGAAGCACACCTCAGTCTCTTCTTTCAAAGAAAACATTAACAGCGTCATATCACAGAACTAAGCACATTCTGTTCATAACCTGTGCTGGCCTATGCCACCAAAACCAACCAAAATAACACAGGTTGCGAAAAACCATGTACTCGCAAATGGACTCTACTAAAAAAAGGTTTTTGATTAAAAATTAAATACCATGACGTGCAGTCCAAATCCTTAACTGCCTGGAACAGCAAGCTCTGTAAATGGCAAACGGGAGGGGGACCGGGGTAGACACTCTGTTGCCCTGAGACGGGACTGTGTGCCAGCAAAGGCGAGACAGAGCAGGTGAAGCAGGGAGCAGGACAGGGCCGAGAAAGCCCGGTCACACTGCGCGGGCTGCCCTCTCCCCATTGGTCACACGAGGGGAGGAAGGCACAGCTGCTTACACCACCCCCACCCCCCACCTCCCCAGCCCAGCCCTCTTGAACAACATTCTCACACAGTCCCTCCCCTGCCCATTTGCAGGCTTCAGCTGGGGCCTGCAGTTCACACGAGGAAATGACAGACTGACAGGTATTTTTGTCCCCACAGGCAGAGTTCCTTTTAGCCACCAAAGACATCAGCCAGCGTAATTAGGGCAAAATTACTCCACAGAAATGTTCTAACTCCCAGAATGTAATGTGGGGATGTCCACCGGGCCGCATGGTATCTTTAAACGTGTTCGACTCTAGGCATTCTTAACATTTGTTCTGCATTTAAAAGAACTCAAACAAACCAGAGGAACTGCAAAAGCATTTGTTTCAAATATAAAGTAGACAAAAATGTCTCATTTGGTCGGAGGGGTGGATCGACTTTTTCCACATTAAATCACGTAACTGTCAGAATGAATCAGCACATGTGAATTTCACATCTGCATTATGAAACAGAGACAGTTCTCACCGAAATTTGCAACCACTACAAAGGTACCGCAGAGCATGTGTCCCAGCAGAGCGTTTACAGCAGGTAACAGTTTAACCATTAGAGGCCAGTCTGGCGGAGAAAGACGACGACTTTGGGTGGAAAGGTCACGTTCGGGGGACATACTGGAATGTGATTTAAAGCTTTTTACCACTCGCTGCATTCCAGGCACCAAAGCGAGCTAGGCACCCAAGGACGGTGCGCTCAGCTGGGCCCCGTGAATCAGTGCTTGTTACACAAGCTCTGCTGGCTCAACTAGAGGCGGCCCCTGCTGCATAGGGCTCTCCTATCCCTGAGCTTTCCAAACACTTCAAGCCTTGCATAATTTTGGCAAAAAGTAGTGGGGGACTCAGAGCAATTTATACTGCCTACTCAAGCACACATTACGAATACAAAGAATTAACATAGAAAACTGAAGTACAGCGATTAGGAATGCAAGCATATTTATGATTGTGGGTCCATTCACATCTGGCAGCGGACTTCAAGCAAATTACCAAGCAAGGAAATGGAAATAGGTTAACCTTTCGGCATGGTTACAAAAAATAAAAAAATAAAAATCACTTTGTCAAGTTGTACCTACAACATACCCATCAGCAAACCAGAGCAGAATGATGCCTCTACCTTTGAAAGATCTGCGGGATTGCTCTATGAGATGGTCAAGTTCCTATCCAGTCCTATTCCACAGTATGTGATCAATAAAAGAAAAAAGAAAAAAAAAGTAATGGCAGACAAGGTGACATTCCTGCATGCCTGGTTCCTGGGAAGCATAAGCACAAAGGGTGTTGAAGGATATGCTGTGGGGGGCTGGGGCTGGGTCTGCCTGGCCTAGCTGGCAGCATGTACACATTTAAATCAGCTGTAAACGCCGATTTGTTCCTGGTAGAGGAGTGGCCATGCGTGACTCCTCATGACATCGCTCCGATCGGTTAACAGCAACGCAGCATCTGCTTCCCCAAACAATCAGGCTGATACACTAGGAGCACGTTTCCTGCCACTGCCTTTGCTTAAGCACCAGCAACAATTACTGAAGCAAGACGCATTGAATCATGGCTTCCAAACGGACCCTTTTAGTACATTTCTTGAACACTAATAAATACTTATTGCTGCTGAATTATAGAATCTTGAGGCACTTCACTGAATAACTGAAGGCAGTGGAAAGATTTGCAGCGAAAACCCATAGCTATTATTAAAACACACAACAGCAACCTGCAAAAATATTTTTATATGCCAAAATGGCAAATTTGCTTTGTGCAAAACCTGTCGTCAAAAGAACATGCAGAAAAGTGAACGACAGCTCGGTCTGCTCCAAAAGATGCCAAATGTTTCAAAGTTTGAAGCATGCCATTTTGTTTCTTCTCTTAATTTATTCAGAAAATACATAACTGATTATTTTCATAACAGATGCATAATAACTAACAATCTATTAAACTAATGCTAATTCAAGCAACAAAAAAAACACACACTTATTCCAAAACTTTTTAATAAGCAAACTGTCAGGACATGCCAATGCAAAACACCAAGGTATTCCAAAAGCAAGATAATAAGCACAGGTTTCAGCATCAGAAGGGAGCAGCAAACCCTCCAATTAAACCAGCACATCAACCTGGAACCAACACTAACCAAGCAGCAAACATGGTGAGCCATGTGTGTGTGTCACCACTGTTAAAGATTCTAAGTGACATGCCCCGGATGCGTCATATTCAAATACTACTGTGCCAAACGACTGCGTGCGACTTACTGACTCTTAAACAGGACCAAATTCATTTTTGCTGTAGGTTTAAGCTTACAATTATGTTTTATTTCTAGGAGTGTTTCAAATTAACATGGGTTTTCAAAATAAATTGTGAAGATTAAAAACCATTTTAGAAATCACACTATTGGAATTATTTTAGTTTTACAGGCCATATATGGATCATATTTAAGAGTGTTCAATTCAAATGAACTCCATCTTTAAATGCTGAAGGAGCTGCACAGCCTCCATGTGAATTTTTTTTTTTTAAACCAGACCACATTTGACACAGGCAAAAGCAGGTCAGCCACATTCCTGGGTAATTGACTATTCAAACAGTCATCTAACCAGGCTTAAGTCAAGCATGAAAACATGCAGGGAAAAAAAAAAACAGAGCTCCTAGCAGCAAATCAATTAATTGTGACAAACCCAAGTGCTTCTATTCTTCAGCAAATAACATATTAATGCACTATGTTCATTACTTCAATCCTGTACTTCCACACAGGGGGGGGGGGTGCAAAGGCTTTCAGAGGCACACACAAGCTGTCTTGTCACCATCTGTCCAAAAGTAGATCTAAATAGCACAGGCATTTAACCAAGCATTAGTGCCACATGTGCTGTCCCCACAGGAGATTTATTAACACATCCACCAGTAGTGCTCCTGCTACCTTAAACGCAACGTCAATAAGGATATAATATTGCTGTTCTGCTGCTATAAGATTTACTTGTAAAGACTTTAATCATCTTAAATTTGTACAAAAGAAATAACATTCTGCACATTTGAGACCCCCAATAACAGGTCAATCAGGAGTAAACAATCCAGAGTACAACCATCACTAGCAGTGAACAACGTGCTTGAATACCCACAGTAAAAGTGCAGTTTAACAGTGTCTTAGATCCACTATAAAAATATGACAAACTGTTGAGAAAATCTGCTTAATGTAGGAAAGAGGCAAATAAATAAGTCTGGCTTCATAATGATTTCTCCTCTACCTCCTCCACAATCCCTGCAAGCCAGATATTTAATCGCCTCCCACGGCTTCCATCACCCAGGATAACCCTACGCTGGCCGGCACCACAGGAAGATGGCTGGCTTGCCCGTCCACAGGGACACTCCGGTGCTCGCTTATAGGAGCCACTCTGCCCACGGAAAATAGAAGCCCCGCGGCCGGCGGCACACGGTCAGGCCTGGCATAAACCTCACGGTGTCACGTCGAGAGGATTGCTGCAGCCCGCTCCTTCAACATTGTGTGACAGCACAGTGGCCACTGGCCGTAGCCTTTTTTGGGCCAGAGTTCCATTGCCTATTCAAGACCACATGACATGACATTCTGTGACCTTTAGCTGAAGCTGAGAGTAGCATGCATCACCGTTTCCTTTTTAGTGAAATACCACTAAAAGTTCTGCAGATTTAATGTCTTGCAGCTGTGTTGAGAAATATAAATTCTTGCCACGGCCACACAAATCATTCTCAGACGGGCTTGTTTCATTTCTCTGGCCAACATAAATGCACCATCATCTCTGCCAAACAGGCAGAATCTGACTGAAGCAGCCAACGGCTAGATTGTTCTTGCATTGTTCTCCACCCATCCTCGCCTGGAGGTTCTTTGAAGAGCAGAGGGCCTGGGTGACAGGAGGCAGCATCCATGAGATACGCCCTAACACTCGTCCGCTGGCCCAGCAAGCCAGGTGAATCTTGGAACAGGAAACTGAATTATGCAGGTCCTGCATACCCCTCAAAACCATTCTGCTAGAGCTGAGAATCAGCAGCTGAAACGTCATGGAAAACCAGTCACCTTTTAGAATCAGTGAAGGCATTTAAAACTTATGAAGGATGATTGGTTTCAAGCTCCACTCTTAGTCAAGGTATGTGCAAAATAGACTAAATACTGTTTGAATTTAAATCTTGTTTATAATGCTTTATAGTCTACAAAACTGCAAATAAAACA
The DNA here is from genome assembly GCA_026774425.1 of Petrocephalus zakoni. Classification (NCBI taxonomy): domain Eukaryota; kingdom Metazoa; phylum Chordata; class Actinopteri; order Osteoglossiformes; family Mormyridae; genus Petrocephalus; species Petrocephalus zakoni. Next base: position 10,879,388 of record JAODKN010000042.1, read on the forward strand.
AACTAAAAAAGCTGTATCTTCCACACTGGCTGTTTGTTTTCTCTATAAAAAAAAACAAGCACATCTATTTAGGATGGCAAGCACACATTGTAGCAGCTCCTGGTACCTTTAAACCAGCAAGGGAAAGTCCAAGACGGATGCAGAGACTTAACCCAAACACAGTAAAGAAAGGAATTCTTACCTGTGCTGTCCTCATATCTCTGCATTTGTTCAAACTGTTTTAATAGCATAAAGAAATAAAACAACCTGGTCTGTGTAATTGGGAGGGGGGAAAGGAAATATCTTAACTTCAAGCAAAAGCCTGTCGCTCATAAAACACTAAGTGCAATGAGATATCAGCAAATAAGTCACTTATCCTCTTCACCATCAACTTTCATTACGGGATTGTCTGCATGACATTTATTTCCAAATCCAAGATCAGCTGCATTTCTGTGAGAAGTAGAGTGCTAAAAATTCTTTTTAATACATTTATTTGGGGGTAAAACAAGAGTGACTGCATTAAGAATTACTGAAACATGAAATGTTTTGGGGGAATCAGGACACTGTACTTTGGTGACTAATACAGTGTGGACTAAAACTAATCAATGATTCCGCTACGATAGTACAATCTGAATTAAAAAAATACTTTCTTTTTACCACATGTTCATGGGTCTTTAAATGGGTTACACAATACAGACATCTG
>JAODKN010000042.1:10880169-10900001 GCA_026774425.1 Petrocephalus zakoni
AATCTGAATTAAAAAAATACTTTCTTTTTACCACATGTTCATGGGTCTTTAAATGGGTTACACAATACAGACATCTGCAAGCCAAGATACTTTGAAAATTTGTAAAATATATACATTTCTGTGCCAAGTAGCAAACAGAGGGGTACTTCTGTCTCTTAATGAAAAACAGACTTTAACCCAGATGCCTCAGGCCAAATTTCACTGAAAACAAACTGTGCTTGGAATGGATGAATGGAAACTTCATTTCCACTTTCTAAAATAAACAAATAAAAACTGATAGTGACATAACACATTTCCTCTCAAAGAACCCCACCCTGAGTCTATAATAATAATAATAATATAAAACACATTTGTTGAATTTAAATCAACTTTGTTTTATATGCACTCACCTGTAACCATAAATCCTAGTGAAATAGAAGGAGGTATTAATTTGGCAATCTGTAACAGACAATCAATGGCACCAAAGGCCTCTCTGAGATTGACTGAAAAAGTGCAGGAAATATACAGCAAAAATCACACTCCATCATGAGTGTGATTTATTAAAATATAAATACCTGAAGTACCACACGCTAGTCAAATCGAGGAGAAGGACATTTTTAATTCTCATTCGCTGCCATTTACTGCAGTCCTTGTATCCGTTTTCCACTGTGCTTTGGGTCATAATGGAACAAAAGAGGCAACCCAGACTGAGCACATTAGAAAATGCATCACAAGGAAGCCAACATCCACCTATGTAAACGCAGTACTTAGTCAAAGTAAGGGAAAAATAATTTACACTTCGAGGCCACTGCTGACCAAACTCAGACGCAAGACTCATATTTCCGAGAAGGATTTATGGTAAAGCATAATTTATTCAAGTCATTGGCATTTTTAAGTGAAGGAGGAAGCAGAGGCCTGCTTGGGGTGACCTCCCCCCCACTCATCCTTGGCACTCACCCCCCTGAACACGTGATGCAGGCCCTAATTTACTCCACAACACTAGGCCCCATAGAAACATGCATTACAGCAGCAATGGTCTGTTTAAGCCGTCTTTGGCCATCACGTGGGGGATAGCCGACCGCAGAGACAGGCCAGGAAACAAGCTTCTTGGATCCTGCAACTCTGCGTTCCGGGCCAGGGTACAACAGTGCTTTTAGTGTCGCCCACACTGGACTGAGAGGCTCCCCGGCAGACTGAGCGGGTCTCTGTTTTTAGCCGAGGAGGGGGGCTCCTGCACGAAAGCAAACAGAACTCCTGCTGAATGGCCCGGACAGGATGTCAGTCTCAGCCTACCAGAAATCCCCATTCCCACTACTAGAACAGAAATAGCAGAGGAAATACTTTAAGCAACAAAAAAATAAAGCTTAAAGCTAAAATATCTTTCCAAAAAATAACACCAAGTTGTTCTTTAGAAGAATGATACATACAAGCACCTTTAGGGCTGGGGAAAAAAATATTGATTTCATGATTAATTGCAATTCTGGTTTTGACGATTCAATATCATTTCACAAAATACCAAGATTGATCTCCACCCATTGCTATCTTGGTGCATTTTCAGTCTTGGTAACGGAGTACTCAGAGTATTTAAATGTATGCAAGTTAAGAAGGCTTTATTCTCACACCAATCATATTCAGCACTCTGCCTATGGTGACGCAAAATAATGTTATATAAAACATTACACAAAAGCAAAATAAATGAAATAAAAAATTATGTATAAAGAAAACTGATATCACTGGATATGACCCATATATACTGAAAGCAATATGGCTGTGAATCACCCGTTGTCAGAATATTGTTGATTACCCAGTTTTTCAAACACATGGGTAACAATGAAGCTAATGAAAGTGAAAGTCTGGAGGTTTAATTTCTTAATTACTTGCTGGGTACAAGAATTGCAGAGGGAAAAGTGTGGGCAGTATTTCAGTGTATTTACGGGTAAGTACAAGTATACTTTTCAGGCTTATTATTCATTTATTATATATCGTTTATAGTTCTTATTTTCGTCATGGAATGGTAATAATTTTGTTATGCTGTGTAGCAATGTTAATGTTACAGTATTACGTCTGTTGACATTATTGACAAATTTGGTTTGATTGCAAATAAATGAATGTGTTTTAAAGGTAAACTGAAAACTGAAAAAAAAAACTGAACTGAAATCGGGCACTTGTGAATCGGGATCCAGTTGCGAGGTCAGAGCTGGTTTCAGGCCCTAACCACCAACACTGCAAAATAATTTTGAAATGGCCAACATTACAAATAACATTACCTTTCTGGGAGACTTGCATACAAACTGTAATATAAGTTTTGCTCCGCTTCAGTATACAATAAAAAGCTAGATCATCATAAAACATAAATGGAGATTATGAGACATTTAGTCTTATCACATAAGATTAGGAGTGTCTGAGAATATTCAGGCTTCATAGATATAAGCTGCCCGAAGGCTTACAGCAACAATAACTCACCCTCTTATCAACTTTGTGTTACTCAAGAATTTACTCTCAGCAAAACACTAAAAAAACATAACCCACTTAAGCACATAAGCTGTGTAATTGCATCTAAATTTAATGTATATTGCCATCTTTAACAAGTCTACCCATAACTTCAGTTGCATGGCAAATGACAACAATGCAAGCGATCCCTCATGGTAACAAACTTGTCAATGAGACAACAAAGTCAACTGTCCAGCTACAGTTTTATCCTCAGTGATCGCAGACAGTAACAGAAGCACAATAATAATAATAATAATAATAATAATAATAATAATAATAATAATAAAGAATAGCTGCATTTTCCATGCTAGCCATTCATTTTCTTTGATAATTGGCAGGAGTACAGATGCATGCATGCACTACACAATTTCTACACAGATATGTAAAAGTGAGGGTGAACACTGCAGCAACGGTTCACTTCTCAAAACCCATGCAGTGTTTCTATAGCAATCCAAATTTTATTTTACTTGGCATTTCTGAAGCTTAGACAAGTTTTTCTAATGTTTTATCTTCCTCCAAGTAGGGGTAAATCACGGGCAAATCTCTGGTGGTCAACAGAAACAATTCCTTACACAAAATTTGGCTGAGAGACGCAAAAGGGTCTGCAGCACCCAGCTCTATAAAAGTTAAAAGAGAGTTACTATGTTAAGCCAGTGAATTCTGCCAAACAGTACAGCTGGAAATACTGACACATTAAATTGCTCAAAGGACACTGGTCAACATGATATTTAAATAAGTCTCTATAATAAGCAATTTGCCTGCAACAGTAGCTAACTGAAGGAAAAAAAAATCACTACATTGGTCATCTTAAATTTTCACAAAGGCTGTTTTTTGATAAACTGGCTTAAAATAAGGCCAAGCATACTCAGGATTTGCTGTCTTTAGACAATGAGGGACAACAAATTTTGAAAAGCAGATTGTATACATAGATTTATGATTTTCTTTTTACTATTAATACATGTGCAACAATAAGGCTACAAGACCTGCTGCACCAGCACCTTATTGAGTTTTGGCTGTCTTGTACCGTCGCCAGCTACCCAAGGGTCATTCGAGATACCCATCCTGCCAAACCAGTGCGTGTGTTCAGATAAATAAATGAACATGAACATACAGTGCAGCTGTAATGAGCCAATGGTTACCATTAGGTTAATAGGTCCCATTTTTACAACTGCAAGACAGTAGCAAACAATGTAAAGAAGGCTTATACATTCAGTATTTACAATTATAACTATGGTGACCTATCATTAAAAACTAATGTCCAACGACATTCCCAGTCCTCAAGTCCACACATTATAAAATAAAATAAAAAACATTGATGCACACAGTTCACTTGATCGGGGAATTTTTACAACCATGTAGTACTAGCAGAGTGTTGGTGTCATGTCATGCTATTTCGGACACTGCACCTCGAACAGCGCTTACAGTTACATTTATGGTACAATCTCACATTTCTGGCAACATTCTTAAATGTGTTTTTGGAAACCATAGTAACCAGGGCTATAGCCTGAGCAGGAGCTTCTCACTACACCAACAGGAAGATTTTTCACCTCGTTTCTCTCTACAGGGTAAGTAGTTTATTACTGTCACACTAACACTCATTAGTTCCTAGAAGGAAGGCTCTCTAAAGTATAAATGAAGCCCTACTTTTTAAAATTTAAATAGGCTAAATACCATTAATCAGCTAGACCGGGTTTATTTTCCAAACACGTTAATGAACTTTAATGGCAGCCAACATTAGCACAGAGACACTCATTCCTACGTCCTACCGGACAGCAAAGCTGTCTGCTTTACACAAGCTGGCAGAAGAAACGCCTCATACACAGTGCATGGCTTTGCAAACAATACCCGAGCACTTCCTGCAGACTCATGGGTGAGCCTGGAGAAAACAGCTCACCCTGCTCCCTCCCAAATCCCACTACTGGGGAGCCTTGTCTGCTCCATCCCATTAAACTGGCCTTCAGGGACCTCCATTCACAGAAAATTGACAACATCCTGCACCACAACTCAGAGCATCAGCTGCAAAGCTTCCAAATGTCAAGTCATATCGAGGTCTTTGGTCATTCTGTATCCGCCATTAATGTTTTCACTGGAGGCAAATCCTCACTTTGTTTAGCACAGAAAAGAAGAATTGTCTGGCACGAATGTCCTCGTGTTACACACAATGGCACACAAACAGAATACGGGTCAAGCATGACTGCTCATAAGACAAGTTTGATTTGAGAAACACAGGTCTATCTTGGCTTCACATCAAAGGCCAAAACCACGGAGTATTCTAAGGCTCATCTAAACTCAAAACAAAGCATCCTGTTCCCGGAACCATTTTTCTCCCCAAAGCATGGGATCCATTAAGCATTTTTTTAAAGTCAACTTGACAAAAAATTAAGAAAAATGGAACAAAAAATAAAAAATTAAAAACATTTGCTGAAACGGCAGTTTGCTTATTTAGGGAATTTTGGATATGACAAGATTCATTAGCTGAAGACAAGAGCACACTAAAAGACATGCCTTGTCTTTGCTCATATAAAATGTGTGAAATTCACCAGGCAGCTGTAGCACTATGTTTCAGTCATTCTGTGGCACAGCAAACACTAGCAAAGTTTACATTTTATTATCAGTAGATGAGAAAATTAAAAGCCTCAAGCTGTGTTTTGCTGTCCTCGTATTGACACAATGCAATAAATTAATAAATTAGATTAGTAATTAGATCAGATCGTAGCATTTTGTCATGACACTTGAGCTAAGCAGGATAAACATGGCAGTGCTGTGCATGTGTTACTGGGGGCAGAAGGGACTTTTAATTTAACACTTTATTGCAGAACTAAAGTGAGACAAATAGCATAAATTATTTTTATTCATAATTACTACTGCAAAATATTTAATTTGCAATTTAACTCAACTCAAAATTCAGGAGGCACAAATATTGTTCTAAAATTTTACATATACACATCTTAATAATCATTCATTGTATTTCCTTGGTTCTAATATAATCTTATCTCCAATCACTTGATATGCATTTTTTATGTCCTAGATTGAGACCAGAGGCATTTTATTCCCCTTGGGAGGCTAGAAGGGCATTTCATTATATGAAGAAACCTCTCCACTAGAGTCATTTCCCAGAACCGTAAATTGTAGCACATTGTCATGTAAGCCCTGTTGTGCTTTTTTTATCATTTAGGCACAAAGACATTTGCATGAGACTAGCAATACATTCCCTAATAATCGTGCTTTTACACCAAGAGCTCCCCCTACTCTCAGATGATTAAGCAGTTTGCTTATTTGAATACGTCAGTTACTTAATTTTTTGCATCTTGTTTCAGATATGCAATTCTCTGTCGACATAACAAGGAAAAAGCTGTCTGGTCTGCAGATCACACTGCGCCTTGGCAGGCTCCCAAACATCTGCTAAAGGTCAAGTTTCCACTGTATGGAACCAATCAATGGAGCCCATAGAACACTCCCAGTACCACAAGAAGTTCCAAACAAAGAATACTGTTTCACATAAGAAAGGAACCTTGCCCTAAATTTAAAGACAACTCATGTTACAGATAGACTGTCCCTCAGGCAGATAACCTTCAGGACACCACATGTTTCTGGATGCTCCAAACTGACAGTGGAAGGGGGGGACCCTTCAGTATGAATTTCAGCTCTGTTCTGCCTTGAATAACTTTTGTGTTCTTTCAGTGGCTAAGCTTATGTATCTAAACCCAGCAATACAGAAAAAGACAGTCTGCTTTTCAAATATATAGCAAAACCTAATACAGGAATAAGGCAACAAATATTCACAGTTTGCCTGTAATTAACTATGTATTGTCATGTCATTAATAAAACAATGAGGTATGAGGGAAAAATTACTTTATTCCAAATCAACGAGAAACATGTGTACAAATCAAAATAAAGGCTAGATCTACTAGTCTGAGACAATGGAAACTGACACGCAATTAATGCAAATCTTCAAATATTATGAAAACAAATCAGGATTTTTCATTACAATGCTTTACCGTGCTAATATGAAACTGATTTGTTGAAACATATATTCTAAGTAATGCAAATGAGACATCTGTTATTTTGCTGAACGTCATTAGCTGAAATTCTTAAGTAAAAAGATATAGATAAAATGCATCAAATTCAATAATTCCATAAGAACACAAATTTCAGCTTTGGACCTCCTAGTTATGAAAAAAGGAATGAAAGCCATCGGTGCCCTCGTGGTTTCTACAACTCGACTCGCAACATACCGTTTCATCAGCACCGCAGAAGTGAAAGGTGTCTCCCTTTCTCCAAACTAGTTTGAGCTTGAAGGCATTTAGCCATCTCCTGTCGGGACTCTCTTTCAAGGTATGTCAGCACCCCAGCATTCTCCCTCGCTGGTGGGTGTTGCTTTCATAGCCCCCAGGCACAACAAGCCAAATAAACACGCCAGTCGACAGTCTCCGTCAGATCCTGCCAGGCTCCCTGACAACCAAGACAACAAGCGAAAAAAAGACAAAACAACTGCACTACTCATTTGTTTTCCAGATGTGCTTTTTCACATGTCCCACACTGACTCTGCCATTGTCGTGAAAAAGGCACAGCTTAAAGCACTCAGCCAGAATGGCGGGTAGAAGAATTACACCTTACGCGGCACTCTCTTAGATCACGCAGTACTGTTGAATTTTAACCAAAAAGCTTTGCAATCTTCTAGAGAGGCCGTTTTAACAACAGCTGCATTTTCATAACCGTGATAGAAAATGAAGCACCCCAAATTTTCTTTAATTTCTTTATCACACAGAGCTCTAGCTTGGCCCAAAACTACCTCTAAGGTAACAAGTTAACTCACCTCTGACCCAGTTACTTCCCAGGTACATTTCTCCAGGCTTCCAACATCAATGTAAACAAGCAGCTAATTCCAAAGTTGCCACCCCAGAGACAACTGCTGAAGACCACTTCTTCACATCACTGCTTAAAAATGCTGAGTGAGGCCTTTAGGGCAGCAGGCCATCGATTTTATTTGTGGAAGTATGCAGCGAATAGGAATATACAGTATAGTCTAAACTTAAGACATCTGGTTTTACTTGTGGCCATATTGAACAAAAGCATTGCAGAATCAGTACAAAGAGATAGCACTGGAGGTCTGGACTGTCTCAGATGTCGATCCCACCTCCAGAACAGATGACTAACTGTTTTTGTTGTATAGCTGACCATTTGCCATTTGGGACACACACAAAAAAAAAAAACTCTTTACAAGCAAGATACCAATATTTGCCAAAACTGCAACACTACTATGTTAGTCTGCTGAAGACTTATCAAAAATAAACACTTTAGATTTACAACAGATTTAAAAGGCACCTGAAAAGGCATTACAGTAGACTGGAGAATGCAGGATTAGCACACTTTAAACCCAAATTATAAGCCACATTCAAAGCTCAAAGGCCAAAAACGTAATTTCAGGTCAAATACAACCACATCTGCCTTAAATGAAGGTAGAATAAAATCTGTGTTGCGTGTATAAGAATGCTATATACAGCCTTAATTGAACAATGAGGTCAACCTCTGTGCATGTGCAAGAGTGCAAATTTTATACACAAGCAGAACTACTTTTAATGTAGAAAATAGTATCTTAAATAATACAGTTAGAAGTGCTCAAACCAAGGTGGTTTATCTCTGAGAATCTGTAAATATGTGGTTGTTGCCATGGGATACTGTCCAATGACTAGTGAGAACTACGTTCATACCATTGTCAGTCATGGTAAAAGGACCCTGAAAGCTTGCTTTTCAGAATTAACCCCCGATTTTTGAAATGCAGGTGAAAAGAATGCATACGGTCCGTTGCTTTGAGAAATGGACAAGCCTACCAATGCTTTGCTTTACAGAAAATAGACAAATATTGCAATTGATACATAAATATTACAATACTGCTGAATCTAATGTTAAATTAATGAAAAAAATACACCATCAATTAGCCTAAATATTTACTACATTTTCATTGGACAGAACAAGTTCATTACTAAAAATAATCAAGTAATGTTATAAAATGCATGTCCGCTGAATAGTCCCCTTTCTTTTAATCAATGTACAGAGCAAAGGAAAGTAAGCATAACCTGAAACTAAATGATACTACTGAGAACATATGAAGGAATTTCATTAAATTTAAAAAGATAACTTCTATAAAATATGTATCCATACTTTGTTGTAAATAAGTTAGCGAGTGGAAAGAAGTCAATGTTGGCACAACATGCAAGCCACCTCAAGTTGTCAATCAAATGCTAAGACACCGAGTAAGGTGAAATGCTCACAGTTCTAAAAAATGTAAGGTATCAGTTAGAAATAGCATAAATTTACAAAAAAATACTTTGCCAAAAGCAAGAGTATCTTCTCATCTACTACCACAAATTCATCAAAAAGTTTCAGGAAAAAAATCAGGAGCTACAATCCAGAGCAACTCACCAACAAATTTAAAATGAAATCAAATTCCAGCAAATTATCAATGTTGAACAGGGCCTAAAATTGGTGTACCAACATAAAATAGCACTTGTTAATACATGAAATTATCCTTTAAGAAAGACCCGCAGTGCTAAAACTACAGCAGTCTAACCTTCATTATAAACAAATCAGATGTTTTTTTAACTTCAATATGTCTGGGACATTGAGTAAACATGATATTGGATAATTTAAGCAAAAACATTCTCTCCACAAATCACTAAAAGCAATTCTTTATAACTACTTAAAACAGGCTCTTGAAAGAGAAATTGTGCAAATATTTCAGCTCAAATACAGACTTAGCCGAATACATCTGATCTTAGTAGGGGTCCATCTCAGTCACCCACTGTTAAGCTCAGCTCAACAAGTTGATTTCATTTGCATTGCTTCCCAGGGTGTCACGATGACTCAGCAGGTAGTACTCTCGTCTCACACCTTCTGGGTTGGGGGGTTTCAATCCTGCCTTTGCTCTATGTGTGCGCAGCGGCATGTTTTCCTGTCACACAGATGTCCTCCAGGTACTCCTGTGTCTTCATGCTGCACATAAGTTGAGCGTGCACCCTATTCAGCGTGTGACTTTCCGCCTGACCTATACTGCCCAGGACAGGCACCAGCCCCCCACTGCCACCCTTACTGGGCTAAGCGGTTGGAGGATGGGTTGATGCATTGTTTCTCAGTCTTATATGCTTCTTTTTAGTGGAGTATCATTGATTTTCCCAGAGCTGTTTGCTAGAGGGAATGGCTGTCAAACTGTTTTGTAATTAGGTCAAGGTTTTGGGCCAATATTGTACCTCAGCCTAAGATTAACAAGTCAACAAAGTTGCATTTCACTGGAAACATCATAAGTCTTCCCTTTTTAAAAATAACTGTACATTAAGTGCTGCACACCCGATGAAGCATGTTAACTGAAATGCACCGTTTTTACATATAGCAATCTTCAGTAATTCCACAGACGAACATTTGCTCCTGAAAACAGCTGCCCTTACAATATGCTACAGTGGGGGGAAGGGAGATGAAATGGCCATCCAAGTCACATCTCCACATATTGTTTTCTTAAGCCACAAATCATCTGTAGTAGCTAAAAGGGATGGGTTTTTCTTTTGCTCCCCAGTAAGCGTAAATTATTCAATTTCAAAATACAAGCCAGCTTTCCATTTGATAACCAATTTAAAAATCTCACAAAATCCAGAATTTCTAAGTATTCTGATGAAATATAAATGTTTTAAATGGAAGAAAATATCTAATTATAAAATGTCCTATTTAACAAGCCGATTTAAGTGTTTATCCCAATAACAGCATAGTGTTTTAGGAAGGGTAACATTACACAGGACCAGTTAAAATTTTATGCATACAAATTTTCATAATAAAATGATGTTGTCGTTTTAATTATACGTATTTCCTACTACTTTTAAAGAAATCCAAAGAAGAAAATCCTCTGATTTAATTTCTGCTGATTAGCACTGCTGCAGTTGGTGACCCAGGGCCACGTCCCTTAAAACAAATATACTGTACACACTTACTGTACAAATACAATGGGACAGCCTACTCCATTCATGAAATACAGATGACCGTTTCAATTTTACCTATCGCTGAACGGGTAAAAATAATAATAACAATAATAACAATAATAATAATAATAATAATAAAGATAAAAAAATAAGCAAAGACTAACTCAAGAATATGTGAAGTATTTTAATTAACGCTTTAATAATAATTATTACGCCGGATGTAAATGCAGGTTCGGTTCTGGCGCTTTTGTATGTGTGCAATCTATTGCAAAATATATATTATTTTTCGGATGGGAATTATTATATTACTGAAATACACAAAGGGAATTAAAGAGGTAGCCGGTTGTTCTGGAGGCTGCAGAGCCGCGGACACGCATGCGATGGTCGCTCCTCCGAGCCGGACCCGCGGCCCCCCGGCTGACATTCGCCTGCCAGCCCCGACCCACACGGACACTCGCTACAGCATTTCGCCCATCCACTTCTCCTCAATGACCGCGATTCCCCCAGACGTACCGAGCACCTCCACGCCATATTTACCGTCTTTATCTCGCGTCGGAACCAGACAAGATAAGCATAGCGGAGCGGACATTTATTATCCCGATTTACCGACAAAGTGCACGCGGGGCTTCTCCGTCACGCGCGACTAGTTACAACTACCGAGTATTCCGAATGACATTGTGTGTAAAGCTTAAACAAATAAGGAAATAAACGTTCCGCGATTTAATCTAAGTCATTTAAGGAGTGGTTACGTTTTTTTTATCCCCCCCTCCGGGTTCCGCGGTACGGAGCCCAGTCCGCCTGGCTTTCCGCACGGCCGGAGCCGCTCGGCGTCTCGCTCCGCTCCGAGGCGAAGACGGAAAAAACACCCCAAGTTTCCAGAGAAAATTAAAAACCGCCGGTTTCTTTGTGTTTTCTGAGGGAATAAAACGTGGGAAAAATAAAATGAAAAACGCCCGGAGTAGCTAAGCGAAGCGGCGACGGAGCCGACGGCAAGCGGGCGCTCGGATCCCGGGCTGGCGCTCGGATCCCGGGCTGGCGCGCAGCTCTGCCCCGCCGGCGACGCTAGCTAGCGGGCTCGCTGAGGACCGGGGGCTCCGGAGCCGGGGACGGACGCCCGGCCGGGTCGGCGGCCGAGCAGCGAGGAAGCGTCCCGGTTAATAAGAGGTGTACGCGGGGAGCGGGGACCGGCGCCTACCGTCAGGTCCGTGCTGTCGTTGTCGCGGAGCGTGACGGCGCGGATGACCCCGGCTCGCCACCTCCAGCGCCCGATCTCCCCGAGCTCCAGTAGCTCCTCTCCGCTGACACACAGGAACCGCTTCCCGACCAGCTCCGGCCGCGCTTCCACCACCGCCATGGCCCCTTGTCGCGGAGAGTGGTGGTGGAGAGGAGGAGGACGGGGGGGGGAAGAACCCCTCGCAAACTTAAAAAAAAAAAGAAAAAAAAAAGAAAAAACAACGCCCTACCGATCTGACATTTACCACGCGAGACGGCTTTTTCTCCCCTAAGAACCGAGAAAATAAACAAACGAACAAAAAGAGGAACGAAAAGCGATTTCGTTCCTTTTGCGTGTCGAACCACAAACCCGGGGGATTTAAATTTCTCCCAGTCTCCACCCGCGGATAGTCACTCCGTTCCTGCGCGAGACTGAGCGCTGGGGCGGACCACCGCCAGCGTACGCGCCCGTATCCCTCCGCCGCCGTCGGGGCGCACGGACGGCGCGGAGCCGCACCGAGCAGCCGTCTCCCTCCGCCAGACACAGATTGGTTCTGCCTGAGATTGCTTCTCGCCGCTAGACTGTTAAAAGTAGTGCCGCGCAGTTATTGCGATGGCATACATGTCAAATGCGAGGCGAATGGCAGGAAAGCCCGATGTCAGCGTTAGACTAGATGTGGAAAAGTGTAAACGTACTGCCTGCGAGGTGCGAATGGAAATGGCTTTCATCTATATTTCAGTTTTCGATGATTACTCTAAAACGAAATGTGAAATTTTGTTACCAAACCACACCATATAGATACATGTACTCATAAATGGACTTTTTGTCTAAAATCATCCTTGCCTTATTAACCTTACTGTCTGTTGCAGAATCAATTATGTTCTGTGCTCTATTGTCTCTCTCTCCTAGCCGGTTTATTGCTGCCCCCGGGGCTGACCTTATGGGTTGCGCTGTGATGAGGAGAAGGCGGGCTGTTGTATGTTAAACGTGTCCACTGGAGGCAATCAGCCTTGTGTCACCTTCAGGTCAGGTCAGAAGATAAAGATATCCCACAGCTGACAGAACCACTAATCACTATGCTTCACCAGTGGTCGTTAAATTTGCCTACAGCCGCTGGAACACTATAATCTATAGAAAAGGCATCCTCGTATATACAATATTTGAGCTTCGTTTCTAATCACTCGAATGAATGTCAATGACTGAAATCAGATTGAGCAGAAAGAGTACAATGACCTCAGCCATTAGAACAAAGACATTTTAGTATTATACATACATGTACACAAACATGTACTCATGTAAAATGGCATGTAGCAGAGTGCTATATTCATTGACACAATGTATAATACTACATAAAATACTACATGCCAAGGTTGTAGGGAAAATATATCAGTATTATCAAAATCTTCATCACAATTGGCCTTTTAATAATATTTTTGAAATGGATTTTATATGGCTATGTAATTTAAATGATAGTAATTACATAGGGTGATTAAATGTGAATATGCAGCTGATGAATTTCGCTTCTTATCTGGCCAACACCGAATGAATCTGGAAGATTAGGTGAAGCAAATGCCAATGATGAGTGCTGATGTGCTGTTGTACAATGTCACAGACACAATGACTGCAGTATATTGTGTGATGCCATTGAGGTGTGACGTTTGTAATCTTCTTGCAAAACACTCAGATTCTAACCGGTTAGTGCATATTTGCTGCTGAACTCTATTGTCGTCTGTCTCTGCTGGTGTGACAGGGGAATCAGAAGGGAATTTCCCTCAGCAGCGGACATGTTCATGAATAACGACGAGATTAGCAAAAAATCTACAACTCACAGACGTCATCTGTTGCCGAGTGCATTCCACTACATTTGGTAAAAAAAGAAGGTTGTTTTTTTGCCTTGTTGAAATACTCATTGTACTGTATGTAACCCTTTAGAGGTTAATACTGTCCTCCTTATCTGACTATGGTGTGGAGGAAAGAAAAGGATTATGCTTTCTAAGATTAGAAATGAGTGTTATAGTTGAAATAAGCTATGGCCCAGATCCTAGGGTGAGCATTGGTCCCTGGGGTCTTATATAAGACAATGCAATATTTATGGGCCTCACCCCATGTTATATCAAGGAAAAAAAACATTGTAGTGATACTTTCCAACATACAGACAGCATATGCAAATATCCATATTTGACGGAACAGTAGGTTGAAAAGATGTTTATTTGATAAAATTATTTTTGGTGATGAAAGAAGGTATGTAACATTGTGACTCTGTATTGGATGACCAGTCATGGATGGATAGATGAAAATGATTTTTAAAGTGTCAGAAAAGTCCAGCTTCCTGTGCAGGGCAGATGAAAAGGGCGGCCTGGGATGGTCAAGGCTGCCCCAAGGAAAAATTTTGCCACCCCACATCAAAATAATAAATTTGAAATATGAAGCATCATTCTATCTTCTAAGCAGGACCATAGAATAGACACAGTGCGGTACAGTCCCCCCCCCCCAAAAAAAAACATATATATATATATATAATTGGCCCCTGATGGTCTGATTTTACGAAAGTACGAAAAGTACGCAGTACGAAAGTCATCCTTATCAAATCAGTAGCTGCCAATGGAAAGCAAATAAGGACTGTCACACAATGACAATATCACTTTTATAGATATTTTGAATAGATTTACAAGACTGTCATAATCGTTCTCAAACCTACAACACTTGGCGGGGGTATGTGCCCACTGAATAATATCCCTCCCCTGCATCAGGGCAATGATGTTCAACCGATCTCAGAAAAAACAGAGGGCATAAGGTGGGATACGCTACAGAACAACCGCCAGTTCATTACTGGGCACTCACATCAAAGATAACCATGTCATTGGAAAGTGGAGACAGGCTCTGAAAAGACACACAAGCACCGCCTCAGAGAGAATCAGAATGCCTGAATCTTCTGCAATGACATACACTTATAATGAAGAAAATACCATCCAACATCAATCGTCCAACCGTTTATCCAGTACTGGGTCGCAGAGACTAATGACATTTAATAAGCAAAACATGTGAAACGACAAGCAATATATTTTACCTTTCGACCCATCCATCCAAGTATCTATCATCAAACGATTATAAATAGCCGCTTATACAGTCAGGGTAGCAGTGATTATATTTTGGAATATTCAAGACAAATTTTAAAATTAAATGGAATAATATTTGAAAATTACATGTGATTTAAACTTGTGTTTTCTTTGTCTTCATACCATTCAACAATATTAGCTTAAATGCAGGCACAAAATGTAGTTCACAACTAAATAATGATACGTCTTGATACTTTCTTATTTATTCGTTTGTTTCAACAACCAACCATATCAAATACAGCATTCAAAATATAGCACGCTTTAATAGACAACTTAATAATAACGCGTCTTCTCTCAGACATAACAATAGACCCCCTTTAAATCAGCGTCAAATATGACAGAACCCCAGCTATCCACCAATCCCAATACGGCATCAAACGGTAAACAATAATCCATCCAATCAAAAAAGCGCGGGGAGGCGGAGCTTCCCGTTTGAGACGCGATGACGTCACTTTCACCGGACGGAGCGAGTCCTACCAGTGTGCGTCAGGAGGAGCAGGCAGGAGGGGTAGGAATCTAAATTCGAAAAAGTGCACACCCAGGCTGCTGCTAGGTGTGGAACCAGTCGCTCCATATTCCTCACACGGACATACAGTCGCTAATCCCGTTTTAGGTCTGCCGTTCACTACCGAACCCGTATAATAGGAGTTTTTTTTTTTAAGTTTCCCTTGAAGTTTTTGGCGCAATTCCGCCGGGACCCCTCTTTCCTCACGCAGGCGGGCGGGCGGCGACCGAGCGCGAGTAAGATGGTGTCGTGGATAATTTCCAGGGCGGTCGTGTAAGTCGCATCTACTTATTTATTTTCGCTCCGACTCTTCTGGAACGAACCGGCGTGCCGGCAGTGCCGCTGTTGACGTGTGTACACTTTGGCTGTGAGAAGTTTGCCGTCGCCGAGTAACGTGCCTCCAAACAATCTCGCCGTGCTTAAAAAATTTAAACATGGCAGATACGGAGAGGCCCACACGTTTAACGGTCACTTTAGCCGGAGAGCTAACGCGGCTAGCCGGCACTGTGTCGTTAATACACCTGTACCTGGCAGTTAATATTGTTATACACGGTACGGTAATATATATATTATATTTATCTATACTCACTTCTGGTTATCAGCTCAGCACAGCTTAGTTTGTTGCTAATGTCCTGGCAGTTTAGCCATTAACTGAGCCGTGCTCAGCATACAGCTTTGCACTTAATAAGGTGTATGATTCCGTACTAGTGCGGCTAAGGGTGCGTGTCTGTTCAGGCCGTGGCGGTGGGCTTGGCTTGGCTTATCGTTAGCTGGGGGCTGGCTAGCCGGCTGAGCGCTGTCCTGGGCCCAGCGAAACTCGAAGGCCTCGGATAATTTCTGAAGAATGTGTCACATTGTATACAGGAAAAACCTGTCGCCCATCACATGTCGCAGGGTTACGCTGCCATGTGAGGCACTTTACCCACCGACTCCAGTTACAGACACTTGTCACTGGTGATTTATACACTGATTTTTAAAACTCGTTTAACAGGTTACAATATCTAAAGTATTAAGAAAAGTAATTGGGAATAATATAATGTATTTAGTGGACGATTTGTGGTAATAATGTTGTTGGCTAACGCCGGTTTCGACGCTTGACATGCGAGGGATTTCGTTAAGCTTTAGTTATAATCTAACCTTAGTGCTGCTTAGTGCTCACGTAGTTATCGTCCGTCTGTCGCAGATCCGCCTCGGCCCTTTATTCTCTCGGCTGCTTTACCTGAGAACCGATTTTCAGCTCGTATGCATTTTTTTAGCAGCCGATGTTGTTGGGTATAATTGACATATTGCTTTGTTGGTGCCGAATGGTAAAACGGAGCTTTATTCTTGTTGTGGTAATAATGATGTTTTTATGAGGGGTATACGGACTGCATTTTACTTGGCTGATCCTGATTATTTTAAGCCTGACCTGCCTATATCGATGTTGGCCTATTCTGACTTGATCTGTTGGTTAAATTTCTACTAAACTTTTACTTTTCTGTGGCTCAGTGGGCTAAGCCTTAGTGCCTGTGACCAGTGATGCTGCTAGAAAGTCTGGGCCCCCGAAAGCATATCATTTGGGGCCTTCAACCCCGACAAATAAAATAATGTTTGAAAAATTTGAGCCCCTGTCTGTCAGGGACCCTTGGAAATACCCTAACCCCCCCCCCTCCCCCACTTATGCCACCTCTGATTGTGATTGGAAGGTCGTTGGTTCGAGCCCAGCCTCAACAAAATATTTATCTGATGGCCCTTGGGCAGGGCCCTTAACCCCCCAGGTCCATGGGTGTCGCTGCAGGTGGCTTCCCTTTGCTGCCAAGCTAAATCTCACCTACATGTGTCACAGAGAGCAAGATGGGCTCTGCAAAAAGAGAAATTCCCCACGGGAATCAATAAGGTATCATTGTTTCATTTTATTTAAAATAAAAATTACTCCCAAATGACAAATTAAATTGGTCATTTCAAATGTTTTAGGGTAGTTCCTGCATGGACAATTCTTTGTTCATTTCTTACACACAACATACTTAATGTCTTTGGCCCAGACTGTAGAGTGTCTCTCAACAACAGAGGTTTCCCAGTAGTGTTTTACCTCAACTATCTGCGGGATGGAGGGGATATAAGGGGCGGGGGCCATGACTCAGGGTGGATAATGAGTTTTCTCATGATATACAGTGCTGTGAAAAAGAATTGTTTTTGAATTTTTATGCATATTTGTTACACTTACATGTTTCAGGTCATCAAACAAATTTACAAAATGCAGCTTTTAAATGATGATTTCATTTATTAACAGAAAAAGCTAACCAAACCTACCTGGCCCAATGTGAAAAAAATATTGCCCCCATTGGTAAATCAATTAACTATGATCAACCACATTTATTGTAAAGCTGAGTTCAATTTCACTAGCCACACCCAGGCCTGCCAGACCTTTTCAGTCAAGAAATCACTGAAATAGAACCTGTCTGACAAAGTGAAGTAGGCTAAAAGATCTCAAAAAGCAACACATCATGCCACAATCCAAAGAAACTCAAGAACAGATGAGACAAAGTCGTTGACATCTATCAGTCTGGAAAGGGTTACAAGGCCATTTCTAAGGTTTTGGGTCTACAGCAAACCACAGTGCGAGCCATTATCCACAAATGGAGAAAACTTGGAACAGTGGTGAATCTTCCCTGGAGTGGCCGGCCTACCAAAATCACTCCAAGTGCGCATTGATAACTTATCCAGGAGGTCACAAAAGACCCCAGACATCTAAAGAGCTGCAGTCCTCACTTGCCTCAGTTAAGGTCTTTGTTCATGATTTAACAATAAGAAAGACACTGGGCAAAAATGGCATCCATGGGAGAGTTCCAAGGCGAAAACCACTGCTGACCAAGAAGAACATGAAGGCTCGTCTCACATTTGGCAAAAAGCATCTTGATGATCCCCAGCACTTTTGGGAAAATATTCTGTGAATTGACAAGACAAAAGTTGAACTTTTTGAAAGGTTTCTGTCCCGTTACATCTGGCGTGAACCTAGCACAGCATTTCATAAAATGAACATCATACCAACAGTCAAGCATGGTGGTGGTGGTGTGATGGTCTGGGGCTGCTTTGCAGCCTCAGGATCTGGACAACGGGCTGAATTGATGGACCCATGAATTCTGCTCTCTACGAGAAAACCCTGAAGGAGAATGTCCGGCCATCAGTTAGTGCCCTGAGACTCAAGCCCACTTGGGTTATGCAGCAGGAAACGATCCAAAACAAACCAGCAAGTCCACCTCTGAATGGCTCAAAAAAACAAAATGAAGGTTTTGGAGTGGCCTAGTAAGTCTTGACTTAAATCCAATTGAGATGCTTTGCCATGACCTTAAACAGGCCGTTCATGCACAAAAACTCCCCAAAGTGGCAAAGAACAGCGGGCCAAGATCCCTGCACAGCAATGTGCAAGACTCACTGCAGGTTTTCCCAAATGCTTGATTGCAGTTCTTGCTGCTAAGGTTGGCACAACCTGTTATAAGATTTATAAGATATAAGGGGGAAATTACTTTTTCCTATAGGGCCAGGTAGGTTTGGATAGTTTTTTTTCCCCTTAATAAATGAAATCATCATTTAAAAAATGCATTTTGTATTTACTCTGGTTATCTTTATCTAATATTAAAATTTGTTTGTTGATCTGAAACATGTAAGTGTGACAAATATGCATAAAAATTTAAAATCTGGAAGGGGGCAAATTCTTTTTCACAGCACTGTATTGGATTTAATTGTGATCCACAATATAGATCACCATTTTTTTAGAATATGTGTAGTAATGTTAATCAACCATTTAACCACCAGCAAGTCTACCCTTGCAAGTAACACTTCTTGTAGCAGTAATGAACTTTGTTATTAAGGTATGTTTAAATACTGCAGGTATTTGAATATATAATGAGTCAGTTTCTTTTATATGTACAGTATTTTGTTCTCTAACGTTAGTAGACCACCTGCATACTTCTGGACTCAGTTTACGAGAAATGCAAACAAATAATTGATATTATTAATTAAAAGAAATTATAAATGTAAGAGTTTTGTGTCATTGAGAAGTGTTTGCTTTTGTTTGTTTACTTCTGAAGCTATGGATGATTTGTGCCTAGCCAGGCATTCTGTGTCTTCGCTTGTGTGTGTGCTAGTGTATCAGGTGGTTAAAAAGATTGGTTGCCACCGGTTGTACTAATGATATCTTTGCGAAGTTTGAAAATTACAGGAGATTGGCCCACGTCCGACTTTGGAAATAGAAACCATTTCTGCAAAATCAGACTAGGACCTTTTTGGAACCAATTCTTCCTTATCAGCCATGCCGCACACTATGCAACAGCGTAGCCGACCCCGTCTATGGACAGTGTGTTGTTTAGTGTGTGACACAAACAGAATATTTTTAGCAATCCTATGGTATATAAAGTTTTTCCCACCAAATTAGGTAATTGGTTAAAAATAGGGATGCACGATATTCAACAGACAGACAATCGGCTGATATGAGGTAAAATGAGATCATTTTTATTGCTTCGATAAATAAATTAAGTCCGATAAATAGATCCGATAATGTAGGCTAATAGAATTTGTGAAATTGCTTG
>JAODKN010000042.1:10937000-10967140 GCA_026774425.1 Petrocephalus zakoni
TGCTTCGAACTGTGAATGGCAACGTCAAAGGGCTCTGGGGTCACCGTGACCCCAAACACATCCAGGGGGTTAAAGTATCTCAGGCTTGAAACACATGGCTGTGCCCTGATAGGCAGGTGTGATCGTATTCTTCGGTGTACACAAGTCTCTGAAAAGCTACAAACATGGTTAGTAAATCGACGTGTTTTTTGATCTGGACACCAGCTATCTCCAGGGGATCGGCTTTAAACCCCAACCCAGGGTGACATGGGTAGCCATGACGTCAACACTCTGGAGGAATGATGAAGGAGCGCCGTGACTCAGGCCACAAGAGTGACCGTGCCTGTATCAGGCAGGACGTTTTGTTCATCTGTAACAATGGAACCGGGCAACCAGTGATCCTCCAGACACTCCTAACTTCAGCAGGGATGTGTTCCTCTGTCAGGTAACAGAGACTAGAAGTTATTTTTCACTGGCAAGTTGGGTCACTGGTGGACTTCTTCCAGAAAGAGAGAGAGAGAGAGAAAAAAACGATGGAGCTATTCTTCATACTCTAGTTTCACTGAAAACAGAAGAACCTGACTTGACCTGTCTTGGTTCTTCAGACACACGTGGGCGGAATAAATGCATCCAGCATTAATGCAGGATTCCTTGCTGTTTACGCCCCTCTTAGACATAAGTTCTAAGCTTCTGTTACTCCGGGAGAGATTTCAGTTGGCGGACAGGACTGGCATCGTTTTATGCAAGTGGAGAGTGCTTCACTTTAATCGCTGACATGGCCGTGCCATGGCCTGTCCGTCAACACTGTGCTGGCTTGCAGAATGTGCCCCTCTTAAAAATCAGCATGCGGCTTGATCTGCGGTGAAGGGTGCAGCACGACTTAATCACTTTGGGACGTTGCCCTTCCTATAGCTTCAAATCACTCATACAGCCAGACGTAAACCTAATCAGATCTTATTTGAAATATGGCGACTGCGTTTTCTCAGTGGGTCACTATTTAATTAGTTCGGTCCAATACTTCAAAAACTGGTACCTGCAGAACATTACACGGAAAACCATAAGCTACTCCTTCTACTGGAAATATCAGAAGCTAACTTCCTTGTGAGCCAGTAACCATCTTTTTTTGTAACCCAATCTAAAAAAATAAGTTGCTGATATATTTGCAGACTGATTTCAGGGTGACAGAAAACAACAGAGGCGGTCAGTTGCTCTGCTAAATGTTCCGCCATCATTGTTACCTTAATACTAGAAGCTAATATCATAGTTAGAACTTTCTCGGTTACTCCAGA
Organism: Petrocephalus zakoni; assembly: GCA_026774425.1. Lineage (NCBI taxonomy): Eukaryota > Metazoa > Chordata > Actinopteri > Osteoglossiformes > Mormyridae > Petrocephalus > Petrocephalus zakoni. The sequence continues at coordinate 10,938,269 of JAODKN010000042.1, forward strand.
TATATGATCCATGGATAATATCAGGTTCTGCTGATTCTAAGCCTCTTTTCATGGCTGAACTCTGCCTGACCCAGGGAATCACTGAAAAGCCCCTCGTGTTTAAATAATAGCAATGGGCTGCTAACAGGCCATTGGATGGAGAGTTAAAGGGCCTAATATGATTGAGGAGCAGGGTAATACAGCATTTTACATGCAGGCCGGCGCTCTGGCAGGGAAAACCGCACCACCTGGATGCTTTATTTCTGGTCAAGCTTCGACTAGTTTGTTTTGGTCCCACTGTCCTGCTTACCGTTGCCCGACGGAGGTCCTTATATGACGGCTAAGCCGACACGGCCTCAGCTGAGTGGGAAGCCGCCGTGGGGCCGGCTAGCTGCTAGGAGAGACATTGGCTGAGAAATAAGCAGTCTGGTGCGGGGTGGGAAGGAGGGCATTCTTTTCTAATTATGGCATCATTAGACAAACACAGCACGTTTCTGTCAGGATGAGGAGGCGAGAGAGGGACCGAGACGGGGGCAGGAAAGGCAGCCAGAGCAGCGGCTGCGCTCAGTGGCTGCGCAGATGCTCCCTATGAACCCCGAGAAGGCGCCGCTGTGCCCTTGAGCACCGGGTTCAAAGGGATGCCTCATCTGCCACAGTTACAAAGACTGGCGCTATCCCCAGCGGGATATGTTGGCATTTTTGGGGTTTCTCACGAGCTAGATCGTAATAATCGATCAGGAAAAGATTATAAACTTTAACAATGAGTGACACCTCCTACAACATAACGTTATATTTCATTACATTTATATTATATATTTATTTGGGGAAAGAAATACAACCACTGCTATGCTGTATGTGTATAAAGTATCTGGAAAGTTATTTCTGTAAAAGATGTGAAGGTGAAAAAAACATTAATAGACAATATTCATGCTAGCTGTCTCCACGTGCGGCTAATAAAGCCTTCCTCCCAGCGAAGGTAAGCGTCGGTTTCCTGGACATGCAAGTATTCAGATCGGGTCAGAACCTTCCACTGCCGAGAAATAGGTGATGTTCCGTGGCACTATGGGCGCTGAGTATTTACTGGTGCGAATTGTGGGCTCTGGTGCACAGCGCTGCCCCCGTCCCTCTAATGACTATAGCGGCCGTTACTTATATATTCTTCACATTATAGGCTCACGTGTTAAAAGAAGTCTGCAGAGATGATTTCCTTCAATAACGTGCGGACTGAGCTATTTGTTTTGGAAGGAGTCATCAATAAATACACGGAACAAGTGTGTAGGGGGGGGGGGCAAGATTAAATGGGCTGGGATTTAACGAGGAAAGTGAAGGTAAGAAAATTTAAGCCTATGGGACAGTAGGTCGTAGTTCTCGCACACAATTTTCGCAAAACAATCGTGTGCATCTTTTTTTTTTTTTGCATGTGACAGCAGTGCAGGCGGAGTCCCTGCATTTAGGGAAAAGCGTCCTTTTCTCCTCGGGTATTTCCACTTTACCGCCCCAAAAAGCGGCTCCCATGCAAGCGGCTCCGGGACGGCGGTCATTAGGCTGATTTACTCGGCACCGCGTTCAGCTCTGTGGACGGGATAAAAAGAGAAGTGGGTTTTAAACTTCTTTCATTCGGGCCCAATAAATTACATATATGCTCGCAGATTCCGAGCAGATAAAAAAAGGGGGCGAACAGCGGCTGGTGACTGAGAGTAGCGAGAATCGAAGTTTTGTTTTTTTCCACGGCGATGGCGAACAATAGCGGGCAGACGTTCTTTACAAGGTAGGTAGGAGGAAAAGTTCAGCCGCATCTATCACGGCGGCTGGACCTGCGGGGATAGGAGGGAGCGACATAAAGGTGTCAGCCTCCGATCTTCATGGGGGGCGTAAATCAGCCGAGCCAAGACCGGGCCAAGCGCCCTTTGCCAGCAGCTCGGCGTGGGCTCTCCGGGTGTCACGTGGGGACGGGTCCCCTCACCCCCCCGCGGACTGGGGGCCTCCTGTCCAGTAGGCACTATGGAGGACATTTTGGCACATGGGGATAACTGGGATTGTATATGCTCTACATAAACACAGACTGCCGGCAGAAAAGGGGGTTGTGTATAATTATGCAAAGCGAGAATATGTAATCTCACATCATAACACATATGATCTATTTTTGGAAACATACGTGTAAGGAGATGGAAATATAGCAGTTTTCCCCTACAGATTGTATTTAGTATTGTAGTATGTAAGAGTTTTGTAGTAAGAAGGGCTAGATTTGCCCAACTCTGCTAACGTAGATCTCCCAATTTCTAAAAAATATGAAAGTGGAAACTCACATGTCGTACCTGTTTAAGTTGCCTTTGTTTGTCCATGTTGCATTTTTCAAGTTATTTCTTGCTTTTTAAATACCAGTGGTATAATTTCGAAACTGATTAACCATGTCATAACACATCATGCACAATAGAAAGCCTGTAACTAAACTTTGCACAAAAAGTAAGGGAATTTGTGTTTGGTGTTTTGGTTGTAACAATGCTTCTTGGCAATACATCTTGGAAAACCTGTTTGTTCCTCTTTTAAGTGGTGCCACATTTGTAAGGAAAATGCATTTGTGGCCTGAGCAGCAGAGTTGAGTATGTGGGCTGCGCCCATGAGTAACTTGCCAAGTCGTCTTTGCCAGTTCCAAGCTGAGGCAAGCTCAATACAGAGAGATATCGCGATGAGATTCTGCAGCCAGTGGCTGTCCCATATCTCCACAATCTGGGACCAAACTCTATCCTCCAAGATGACAACGCTCGCCCCCACAGAGCAGGGTTTATCAGAGCCTACCTCCAGAATTTGGGAGCGGAGAGGATGGAATGCCCTGCCTGCAGTCCTGACCTGAACCCCACTGGACACTTGTGGGATCAGCTTGGGCATGCTGGTCATGCCAGAGTGACCAACACAACCACATTGACAGACTTGCGACATGCTGGTTGAAAAATGGGACGCTGCCCCACAGCAGTGTGTGACCAAGCTGGTGACCAGCTTGAGCAGGAGGAGGTAACAGGCTGTGGTGGCCATGTATGGTTCTTCTACACGCTACTGAGGCTCCCGTTTGTTAAATGAATAAATTGTTAAATAGGTCTTGTTCCTTCGGACTTCAAGCATCCAATCCACCAATCAAGAGTCGATGGCAGAATCAGCCGTTTGGCATTGGCAGAGAGGATTTGGCAAGTTTTCCCCATGGGTGCAGCCCTCATGCGCAGCTTTGCTGCTCAGCCCACAAATTTAAAAGGGAAATAAACAGACTTTCCAACGGTATAAGATTTATTGAAAAAGAAGCATTATTACAACAAAGGAATAATCGACCACACAAAATGTCCTTACTTTTTGTGCTAAGTATACATAGAGTAAAGAGACTTCACAACTTATTTATACACCATTGACTTGGGGTGGGGGCTCATCCCCCAACCATGTTTATTAAATAAAATGGATACAATGTCTAACTTAAATAAGCTGCATTAAAATACAGAAAGTGGCATATACAACTACAATACAAATATACATCTCATATACACATAAATGAAATATCTAAAGATGTAGTGCTTAAGTTTTGTTTACAAAAATATTAAGGTTTATATAAATATCTATAGCATTAATATACAAGTCAGATGTCAAAACAGCCACCAGGTGAGTTAATATATGGCTATGCCAATGAGGGCGCTCTAGTTATCGACACATCTGCTGAATTTTGTGGGGAGATTGTCCACAGGGTAAACTGTGGGGCCCGTTTTCATGGTTGGAGGTCCATTCAGCAATGTCCAGTTACACTCAGAGGTCAGCTCAACCAGGAAGATTTTGAGGAGGACTTTGGCAAACTCCTTGCCAACGCACATCCTGGAGCCGCCCCCGAAGGGGATGTAGTTGAAACGCGAGGTGTCTTCTGGGGATTTAGTCATGAACCTCTCCGGATGGAAGGCCTCCTTGTTGGGAAACACCTCAGCGACGTCGTGAGTGTCACAGATGCTGTAGATGACGTTCCACCCCTTGGGAATCTGGTAACCCTGGAGAAAGAAAAGAGGAAAAGTCCATTAAGAGGGTGGGATAGACATTCGGAGACAGTGATGAGACTCTCCCATATTTTAACAAGCGCAGAAGTTTAGCCACAGGATTTCAGTTTATGCCCATATATGGGGAAGACCCTGTCCTGGCAAGGGGGGGGTACCCATGTTTCATGAAGCTTAACCAATTTCCTTCATGCTTGAACTTCAGACACAAACATCACGCCACAAAGTGTAAATCCCAAACGCAGCCCTCAAAACCTATTAACGTTATAGATGCTGTTATGGAGCAAATTACATTAGAAAGACAGACTCAGTCAAGGCGACACTTACATTTATCTCAAACGTTTTAAGGGCCACGCGGAAGCCTCCTGGCACGGGGGGGTTTATCCGCAGGCTCTCTTTAATTACACAGCCCGTATACTTCAGCTGCTCAAGCAGATCCATGTTCAGAATCCTCTCCTCAGAGCAGACACCAGTCAATCCCTATGAAGCACATGTATGACAGGCAAGGAGGTAAGACCCAAAGCAAGAGTTTTCCAGTCATATTTTAATTGACGTTAATCGACTCCTACGCCTTTACCTTTTCCCGCAGTTCCTGTCTCACGTTATGGGCAACGTTAGGATGCAGACCAAGAAACATGACCAGGGAGGTGGCAGTACTGGCTGTAGTCTCATGCCCACCAAACAGCAATTCTGTGGCTGACTCCTTAATCTCCTGAGGAACAATAACAGAACATGCAGGTATTAAAACATATTAGTATGGACATGGGCACTGATTTAAGACAGACACTCGTGTTTAACCGGCGTACCTGCGTGCTCAGGGGCTCCTCATTCCTCCTACAGTTCTCAATCAGCAACTGAAGGGCATCCTTGTGCTTGTGCTCATCTGCGCAGTCTTGAATTTTCTTCTTAATATTCTCTTCAATTTTTGAGTGGATGAAATTGCGAGCCTTCAGACCCTACAGGATAACAAACCAAAATGTAAAAATGCAACATGTGCCTATACGAGTCAAATAAGCGGTTTCCCTCCAAATGGTTTTGAAAGCATACATACCCGATATAACCCGCTGAAGGGAACGTCAATCGGCAGAGAGAAGAGGTTTTTTATCATTTCCTCAAAAGCTTCCACCAGCTCTTGCTCGTCGGTCTTGATTTGTTCGGGCTGGAAGCCTAGCAGAATCCGGATCGCGATCCGGAACATCAGCCGTTTCATCTCCGGGTACACCAGCACGCAGGAGTCACTCCGGAGCCAGCCTCTGACCGCGCATCGCACCTCCTCCTGGATAACGGGGATGTAGAGCTCCAGCGCATCCCGTGAAAAGGCTTTTAAGATCGCCTGCAAAAGCAGAGTTTATTTATGTATTATTTTTTTTTATCAACAGCCAAAGATGTAATCGGCAAGCGACTCTTTGGCCACCGCTAAAGCCGAAAATGACCACCACGTACCCTCTTCTTGTTTTTGTGCCGGGTGCCGTGCACGTTGGACAGGGTGTCCGAGCCCAGGATGGCTCTGACAGACGCCGGCCACTGGACCTCCACAAGCTTATGCTCGCCTAGCAGGATCTGCCGCACGTTATCGGCGCCCATGACGCGCACGGTGGGGCTGCCGAAGAGGTGCGTCTTATAGATAAATCCGTACTTCTGACGCTTCATCCGTAGGAATTTTCGTCTCTGGGAAAAACCACACACAGATGCAAAAAAATGCATAATTTATAGACGACCGGCGTATTAAAACTGCTAGAACCGGTTCGATACTTCAATTCGATTTGTTTTTATATAGCGCCTTTCACAAGGGTTGTCCCAAGGCGCTTTACATGGGACAGTTCCTTAATTGGAGTTACTAAGATGCAGAAAAACAAACAAATTACATTTTTTAAAAATACCCTTTAAAATTTCACAGAAAAGGGTTAGTACTCCCACAACGGATCGCATCATGAGATAATCAGCGCTTTGAAAGGTAATATATAATTTTTTACCTGCAGAACCAGCTGAAGCGTCTCGCCTAGAAACGGGAGACCCATGGTACCCGGGGGAAGGGGACTCCGACAGCTTGGATCGCGTCCCCGAATCATGTACATTTCCCACAATTTAACTGCGGCTAAAAACAACAGGACCGGGAGCACGATGGTGCAAAGAAACGACGCGACTAAGGCGTAAAAGCCCATGGTGGAGTCGAACCGGAGGAATGCGATATTAAGGCTGCCGGGGAATCAATGTCAAAGATGCGCAAGTATTTGCCCGCAACTGGTAAGTCCCAATGTTTATGCGGCCTTTTTATACTCTTTCACTAGGTCTCGGCCTCTTGTTACCTTGGTCAGATAAATTAGTTCACACAAAGTTCATCTTTAATTGCGGTGTCATTTCGCTCCGCCCACGGAGGAGCCGCTGCCCGCAACCCTGCACCATTTGTTATGAGCGCATTTTAATACCACCTCCCGTAGCAGCTAGACAATCCGCGGATTTAACTTTGAAAAGGTGATAATTCTCGAACACAATGGGAAGCATCCAGGCTTCTTTGTAGTAAATATTCCGCAGTTTACACTCATTACTTTGGCTTGACTGCTGTCTGTAATGCCCGGGGCGGGCTTAATTGGACAGCTTTTAAAGGATTTAGATGGTATTCAGCCTTTTAGTTAAAATACTCTGGTGCAAAAAAAAAAATGAATGTTTTCACCACACGCAAATGCGACTCCGTATGCGCGGCTGTGTTTGCCTACGTAGCTAAAGTCGAATGCTTACTTCGGATTGATCGAGTACCAGGTAACGCTAAACCGCATTAACGATTTACTGAAATGTTTAAAATGTGCGTCGTTTTGCAACATGATTTACAGTGCACCTAAGCAGCTTTGCCAGTAATGTAGTATTTCTTACAATTAAAGCATTACTATGAATAGTCTTATGAGCACAATATGCTTTTAGGAGACTCACGCGGCGCCTGCAGACACTAACTGGCTTAGAGCCAGTCGTGCAATTGTAAGATTAGATTTTAACCTAGCATTTGTCCATTTTTACTATGTTATGCAACCATCGGAAGTACACCGGAGTCTCATCGACATGTGTAACAAAAATATATCGGACTCCAGGCGGGTTCAGGCTTGGGTCAGTTTGAAAAGTGAGGGAGCAAATCAAGGTTACCGATACATGGAAAGTAAACAGCCCGAACCACCCACGGCATTTAGAAGTGCTTTTTTACGACGGCCATAATGTGGAAAAGGCACGCAACACCCCGAGTCCGTCTCCCAGCTTAACGGCGACATGCTTTCGGGTTTCCCTTTTCCCCCCCTGGTGCGTCACACGGTGCCGCGAGGAGGGCTGCCCTGCATTTCACCTTTGCTGCTCTGTAGTTAACGGTGAGAATAAATCATGTCACCGATACGCTTCCCAGGAGCTGCGCATTAACCGGATCGGCGCATTGCGTAATCCCGGCAAAGCTGCGTTTTCCCAAAACCGGCCATTTACCTGTTGAAATCCCCGCCCCCACCCAAAAAAAAAAAACAAGCCACTGCGGTTCTCTAAGGGGATTAATGAAATAGCGTGCCTTACAGCCACCAACAAGTGTGAAATAGTTCAAATGCTATCATATCCTGCTCCACCCAGCGCGCCCAGATGCTACCTGCAAGTTCAAGGGGAGTTCATTCGCACTGTAAAAGTCCTAACCTAGCAGCGCGGGGGCTGGGGGCTTTATATAGGCGAATGTAAAACTGCAATCACAGCTACACCTCGATAAAAAAAAAAAAAATATATATATATATATATATATATATATATAATATCGGATAAAAAATTTCAGATCATGTAAATTAAGAAAACCACATAAAAAACAAGCATAGCCGCAACTTCACCCGAAACTTGATATGACTTTGCGGTCATTGTTATGATTAATGCGGATGGTAGCTATTAAATGCGATTTATAATGGGTCTCGTTACTTTCACCGGTAGTGGAAATTAAAAAGCGTCATTTTCCTCCTATAACCCAGTTAATTCCGCTTTTATTATGGTGCTCAGGGTCCCACATGAGGTCGTTAAGTTGAGGAACAGTGTTCGCCGGTACAATTGCGGGCTTTCCGCAGTCTGAAGCGGCGCATCGGCGGCGATTAGCGCCAAGGAGCCCGGCTTCGCCCCCGGGGCTCTTCCCCATTTCCAAGCGCTGACCTGCTTGTGACCCGCGAACGCGGACCCTGACATCTCTGTGAACTGCGGCGCAAAAGCTCGCCAAGTTCACCGTCCATCAGATGCCGAGGTCCGCCGGGAATTACAGTAAGGCAGCCTTTATGATCCACACAGGCATCTATTCTCTCACCGGCCATCCCCCACCCCCCCAAAAAAATCAAACGGAGGGCATAATTAAAACCACTTAGGGTAATCTTTTATTTGGGTCAAGGGATTAACAAGCCTTTTCACTTGTTTATAAAGGAAGTTTTAATTGGAGCTATAGCCTGGTAGAAACAGTCTTCACGATTTTCAATTATTTTCAATGACATTTATTTTTAAAATGCACAGTCATGGGCACAGACAGGATAAGCCCGAACACAGCTGTAATATTAACATCAGAACTGATATGCATGTCTTTAACACGATTATCAAACTTGCAAAATATGAAACATTTTGTTTGCATTGACTAGGCTATTGCAGCCGAGGTTTTAGCCATGCAAATGACTACCTAGTGCCTTTCTTTGGATACAATACGGTATGATATTTCATTTGTGTACTCACTCGGTGTTAGGCACCTCGGCACAGGGTCAGGAGGGCACAGTTTAATGGTTCACTAAAGGGTCACCCTACCAGTGGTTACTGAAGGTGCAACCTTTTACAGGTACCCTTTCACTGATCTACTGCCAAGGGCCGCTGATATGATCATTTCCACGAATTCTAACACGTGTCGTTTTCGCCACTCTGTTTTTTTTTCTTTTTGTCGATACAAAGACGTTTTACGGTGTGTATATTACTCTGGGGAGACAGTCGCGACCATTTTTACGTAAATGAGGAGGTACTTGGCTCGGCATGTGTAAATTAGATATCAGTTGAACTCCAGTCAGTTCCCCTTTGAGAAACGGACGTGAATTATGTCAAAAGAATTCACGTAGTAATATAATTTATTGATGAGGCAGTTGGGAAGTCGGGCGAGTTCCTTCTTCTGTTTGGGGTCGCAGTTGCTTAACAGAAAGACGGGTTCGATGTCGAAAATAACTCAGCGGACGCTTACAGCTATGCGGCGTTCTATTTTTCGAGATACTGGAGTTCCAGATTTTTCTTTTAGTGTCCGGAAACATATAATAGAATTGTAAAAGATAAACCAGGAGCACGAGTAGTAGATTTTTATTCAACCAAACCTTAATTATACACATTGGATTACTACAATTGTGCAATCGTCATGACAACTGCACTTTTCACCCGCTATTAGGCTGCCTAGCTAATGTCATAGTGCGGGCATTTACGCCTGCAAAGCCCATCATTAAGATGGATGCAGTTTCAGCGACCATTACACTGCTGTGCCTGTTTGCCCCCGCAACAGACATACCTGATCAATTAAACTTAAGTAATTCGGTCACTATTGCCCTATTATGTCTCTCTATTACTCGTCTCTGTTACAATTAAGATGATTGGTCCTACTATCCAGAATTTGCATTATTATTATTTTCTAACTGAAGTGAGAAAATGTGAGGGAAGAAACGTACAAAACTTGTTCCACTGCAAAAGCAAAGCATTTTAATGTATACTCAAATATATACTCAAAAAACTCGCTGTCAAACTTGGAAGGCTGGTACACCTTTTGAGGTAGATCTCATCAGTATGTATTACTGGGTTAATTCTTATTAAAAACTGCCAAAAGAGGCAACTCGGATCAGAAAGAGACTTAGTTTTTTATATATAAACACACACACACACACACACACACACAATCCTAGCTCAACAAACTTCCCTGTCGTGTTTATTCTTTATTCAGATTTATTAAAGTGTTTCTTTTTTGCAAAATAAGCAGATGTTCATCAGTTACTGCACTGAATAAATGCAGCAAATAAGCAAATATACACCGAGCGGCCACTTTAATGGGTACCCAGTAGGATAGCGCCTCTTTAAGTGTAGCTAATTAGCGCTCGGAGAAGCCGTTCTGCTGCGCGCCACTGCTGGCTTGTCCCTGGAGGGTGACTGTGTCTGAGAGGCAGCAACAGCCACATCTGGCATCAACAATCATGTGATCTCTAATGCATTACGTGACTTTTTGATCCTGTCTGCATGGTGCACGGTGTCGCAATTGGAGGAACCGGCGATTTGCATAAACAAGCAGGTGTACCGAATACACTTGCCACTTAGTGTGTGTGTATAATATATATGTATGTATGAGTATGTATGAGTATGTGTGTGTGTGTGTGTGTATATATATATATATATATATATATAGCTAACGTAATTCACGTAAATTGAACATTTAATGCTTTTAAGTGGCCGAGTATTGAACCTGCCACTATTTACCCGGCAAGATAATTCGTCCCCCAAGCTCCGGCTCATTTAACCAATCACGTGCCTCTACTCCAGGGATCGACAACTGCAATACATATAAATAACTAAGAATTATACTTTTATATTTAATATGTACAAATAATATACATCAGCAGCAGCAGCAACACATCGTTACCCTAGAGGTGGCCCTCCTGGCAGTTTGTGTAATTAAAATAAACGTGAAGTCCGTTCACGGGGTGAACCACGGGCACTGTCTGCATCCTGGGCAATGTCTCCGTAGCGAGCTTCCAGTCGGCGGTGTGCAGTAACTCTACCGCCAGCACCTTCAGGATGACCTGGGCCAGATGCTTCCCGATGCAGCTCCTAATGCCTCCGCCAAACGGGACATAATGGAAGCGACCCGATTTACCCTCGTCCCTCTCCAGTCCAAAGCGGTCCGGGTCAAAAAGTTCCGGGTTCTGGTAAACGGCCGCTGTTTCGTGCGTGTCCCGGATGCTGTACATGACGCTCCAGCCTTTCGGAATCTGATACCCCTTTAAACAAATTTATGCACAGTGAGAACAATTCACATAACTCATAACAATGCTTTAATACATTTAAAACACGCTATATCATTATAAAGCCGTTAACTTTTTTTTTTAATGCTATCTACTCTATCACCCGTCCTATTTTTTCCTTCAACAGGGGGCGCATTTAGTGAGACTATAACCCACTAAACCAATTGAAAAGTACGAGTCAGATTATACGACACAACACTAACAAGTTGTGTGGTTTATGATGTGATTAAACGTGGGTAATTTAAAAATGGTCACTCAAATTAACTGTAAATATTAAGTGAAATAGCGTTCAGTTATTGGATGTCTATATGTCATTGAATAGGTAACTAAGGATTCATCTAAATTTACTAGCAGGTTATGCTGTCATAGTGGTCCATGGCAGAGTAGCATGTGAACAGTTTACCAGTACATCACAGGATGTTCATACACGTGCACATTAACATACCATTGACACTCTAAGGCAGGGGTCTCAAATCCCAGTCCAGGAGGACCAGAGTCCTGTGTAGCTTAAGTCTTTCTCTGTTCCATCACAAATGATTGTGCTTGAGTGCTGTGTGGTAATTAGCTCTGTGAGTTGAATCAGGTGTGTTAAATGGGGGTAAACCCAGAAATGTGCAGGACTCCGGCCCTCCAGGCCTGGGGTTTGACACCCCTGCGATAAGGGTGAATACACCAACTCACCTGTATGATTTACATCACAGTTTAGCAGTTTTACATTACAACTTTCAAGTAATTACTTTCTGAAGAATGTAACTGTGTGAAATATTAACTAACAGATCTTACTGCCAAAACGAGACAGAACACAATGTACTTTTACAGAGTGTCATTTATATACTGTACTTTGAACTATGAGGCATGAACAACATTCTGATAACAATAAATAAATTTCTATAAATGGTGCTAATTGGTGCACTGAAGGAAGAGATGGCTAATTAATGAAAAATAAATCCATACATTCATTTTCGAAATGACCCTCACAATACAGCGCGCAGCGACGCGGAAACCTGCAGGCTCATACTTACATCCAATTCGAAGGTCTGGAGCGCTGTTCTGTACCCCCCTGACACCGGGGGGAGGAACCGAAGCACCTCTTTGATGACACAGTCCAGGTAACGCAACTGAGCCAGTTTCTCCAGGCTCATGCAAGGCGGCCGCGGGGCAGGACCGGGCTCGCCCCCAGGCTCAGGATACGCGGGCACGCTGTGCCCCTCCGCGCCCGTACCTCGGCTTTCCCCTGTTCCGGCTGTCCCAGTCTGCCCCACTGTGCCTCGCTTATCAAAGTCCTCCTTTTTACCGTGAGGCCGACGGGCACAGTGTTGGCAGGAACATCCGTGGGTCTGCATCTCCGACCTGAGCTTCTCCACGACGGTTGGATGCTGCAGGAGCTGGAGGATGAGCGAGGTCGCCGCACTGGCCGTGGTCGAATGTGCGGCAAATATCAGCTCTACTGCAGTCTCCTGCAGGTGGAAGGTGCGAGAGAATGAGTGCTTAGAAATGTATCTGCCAGTCTGTCAGAGTGAAAGGTAATGGTTTGTGAAAAGTAAAATAGGATATTTTTACTCTATCTATCTATCTATCTATCTACCTGTCTATCTATATATCCATCTATTCAGTCAGTAAAAAAAATAATAATATATATATATATATATATATATATATATATGGCCTATTGCATTCATTTTTACAAAGTGCACATTCAGTGTTTGGTGTTTTTTCATTCAGTCTATCTTACGTCACACAATTTAACATTTGCAATTAATGCTTACAGACTAACGTGCCTATTCACTTTTACCTGAAGCTCCTGAATAGTTATATTATGGTTGTTTTCTTTGGCACTGCTGAGGATGTAATCAAAGGCGTCTTTGTAAACTTCAGATTGTGGGGTCTGAAGTTTGTCCTCGATAATCCTCTTCATATATGTGTGAAGTATCTCTCGAGCCTTAATACCCTATAAAAATACAACATTCGTGAACTTCACGCAAGTTAACGCAAGACCCGTCTATTACGTCATCACGTCAACCCCGCACAGTTTTTACAAACTGACAGATTACTTACATTTTTACTTACAAGATATTAGTTCTTTTAGTGTTCCGTGACAATAATTAAGCCTAATGATGTAGTGGAATCGTATTTCACCGAAGCAAATAAAAACCCCCACTTACTTTACGAAGGCCACTGAATGACACGTCAATTGGGAGGGAGAAGAGGTTGCTAATCAGCTGTTCGAATATTTTGGAGAGGTAAGTGACTTGGGCCTCCTCCAGGTTCAGACCCAGCAGCACCCGGACTGCGATGCGGAAGGTGAGGGTTCGGGCTGCCGCGTACACGTTCACCGGACCCGCTTCCGAGCACCACTTGGCAATTTCCCCCCTGGTGATGTCTTGCAGGCGTGGGATATACGTTTCCAGAGCCCCGTGGCTGAACACTTTCGCTAAAATCTTAAAAGAAAAATAAATCATAGAATTTTAACAGGTGATACGATTAGTAAGTTACATGTTTGGACTCGGTGAACCAGCTTTAATTTATACCTTAACAAAAATGTGTGCGGTGTACACGCATTGCACTGGTATTTACTTATGCCAGTGAGTCAGACTGCAAGCAAACAGCCGTGTACCGCATTACACCCCCCTCCTTACTTTTCTTTTCAGTTTGTGAAGATCTCCGATAGAGTTCACCAATGTATTGGGTCCGAGGATGATCCGTGTGCTTTGGGGCCACTGTGTGCACACTAAGTGATGCTCCCCAAGCAGAATTTTACGGATATGCTCTGCCCCCGTCACCCGGATAACAGGTTTCCCCAACAGGTGGGTTTTAAATACATTTCCATACTTCTCTCTTCTGGAGATGTGAAAGGTGGACCCCTGTTGTAATAAAAAAACAAAACAAAATGCAGCAGTACTGTAATCCCGCCCTAATTGCTGACGTTGACGGTGTAAAGAGGCTATTTTGCACCAGGGTAAACACTGTCCGGACCGACCCGTTATATTTCAGGCGACCGCTTTTAGTAGGAAGATGACATTCCATGAAAATACCCCAGTGACAAACATACGGACGACTTGCGACCGAGAAATCTCTGTTTTTATGCCTATAGCAGAAACACTATATGTGAAATGTGAGTGATAAGTGAGTATGTGGGGTCCTGGGATACAGAATTAATGTATGAAATTAGCCCCGTCATCGCACCTGAAACAGCCAGTGGAATGTTTCTCCCACGAGGGGCCACCCCATGGAGCCCTGGGGTAGGGGCAGCTTGCAGTCTTTGTCCCTTGTGCTGGTCCATCTGATGTTCCATATTTGCCGGGAAAAAGCAAGCAGCAACAGCACAGATAGCACAGACGTGAGCGCTGTACCCAGCACTTGGACATTAAGCTCCAGCATCTTCAAAATCCAAGAGCGCCTCGAATTCAGAGACGTTCCTCTGGGAAATACTTAGTCCACGGACAAAACGTGATTTGGGAGGATTTGTACCAACTCTTGTTTCAGATGCCTAGAAATATAATGCATTTTTGAAGTAGGTTACAGTTCATACTAACTTGAATAGCAGAAAAATCTACTTTAAATTTAACAATTGTATTTGACATTTAATTATAAAAGCAAATCAAATGTACGAATAATTTCCCTAATAACAAAATAGGAAACACATTTCTTTTATGTAGTTTCGTCGGATATTTCTTGACACGTCTATGACATTGCGCACATCTACTTCAGGACCAAATGTGCACTGACATCCAGTCTCATTAGAAGAAAGCACAGTAGTAATTAAAAATCGAACCACGAATTAGCCGAATCGTCCGATTTAAACACTGAAATCATTACTTCCCTCCACACATGAAACCCAGACTAAGCTTACCTTGATGCACTTTCGAGCGTACAAAATAAAATCCGGCGAATGCTGGCTCTCTGCAAACGGGGCAAATCGTTGCCCGAAAGTATAAATTTCCCCCAAGTGCAAACCTTCCTTGTGCTTTCGGCTCGCATGGTGCTTTATAGATACCGGCGCACCGCGCGATCCACCTTCGCAGATGACGTACTTTGTTTTGAATATTTAGAGGTTGATAAATGGAGAAGAGTAACGCCAAGGTTCCCCAAGTGCAGCCTCGGATACGGGCCGGGCAGATGAGCGGCTTCGGGACCTTCGGAGAGCTGAATGGCAGCTGGCTGGGAAAACAGGTAACCGGCCGCAAATCCACATCCGGCCCCGCAGTGGAAAGACGATGAAGCGGATCTTCTGCCCCACCTTCATGATTTAGTCACTGTTCAGAATCCGCATTTTTATGGCCGGTGCAATGTAATACTACCATCAGCAGGAGTATGTAACCGCAACTTTTAACAAATTTTTTTCTCAAAAAAAAAAGGAAAACTTTTAAGTCACGACCATTTACTGGATGAGCGATTGGATTGTGGATGTTGTTTGTCCTGTTAGTGGACTACTGAAGAAATGTTACATGATGAATAAATAAAAAAATCTTAAAAAAAACGCAGTAGTATCATTCTCTACAATTGCTGTAACACATTCACGTAATCGAGGATGGTGATTTTGCTTAGAGCATAATTTCCTGGATTTCCAGCATATATATCCAAGTGTGATGCAATGTCTTCTGTCGTGAACAAGCCCGTTAAAGTCATTTTTGATGTGAGACTTGAGATGCCCGTCATCTGACTCCCAGCCTGAAGTACGCAATTAATTCGTAAATCATACAAATGAGATTATTGCAGGTCTTAATGGGTTTCTAATCAGAATGGCCGAGGCTTATATACACAAAGCACACGCTCTCTTATGGTTGTATTAATAAATTTCCTTTAATAATAATTAAAAAGAATATTCACCAGGCAGCCCAATATGGGTTTCCTTCAAATATTAGCCATGCAAGTTTTAAGTTTAGTGCTTAATTTTTCATATTCAGTGGAGTCAATACTGTCCACAGAAACTGTTTGGGCCTAGATCTTGTACTAACTGGTTGTAATATAATGAAATAAAAAAATGCATAAAGACTAAATGATGTTTGTGAAAATGACTTATCTGTCACTCTATGGCTTTCCAAAAGGATGTTTTCCATTCAACTATAATATTTAAATGATTTTTGTAAATTGCTAACATGCAGTGTAAAGATGCACAAGTCATAGCACTCTTCATACAGTGGGCTAAGGCTCTGTGCCTGCGATTGGAGGGGTGCCGGTTGGAGCCTGGCTTTGGCATATCGGTCACATATCCACATAACCCCCCAGGTCCATGGGTGTCGCTGCAGGTGGCTTCCCTTCGCTGCCAAGCTAAATCTCACCTACATGTGTCACAGAGAGCAAGATGAGGAAGGCAAAATGGAGTCAGTCCTGAAGGCTACGTGCGCGAGGCAGGGAACAACCCAGGACGGGGCACCAAGCTACCGCAGGGCGCACTCAGACACCCGTCCCTTTTATATCATGTACAAAATCAATCAATATAAACTTACATGAAAAAGAGCATTTTGACTTTTTTCAATGTCTCACCAATATATTCCTAAAAATACTGCATACGTGAAAATATATAATCAGCATCAATTTTTATTTACATTGAATTTCATTTCTTACATTTAAATAACATCTAAGTAAAGCAAAAGAACTTTGTATTTATTGCAAACACTCAAATAAAGCGATGTACAGTGGGGAAGGTGCGACAGGCGGACCCCTTTTGGCTCCGCTGCAAGAGGACACACGGAAGATCCTTATTGTGTGCTTACACTCATCCTTTTAGGGCGTGAAATGATCGTCACAGTCACCGTTTTATAACTGCGTTGAAGGGAAAACGTAAGTAAAAGGACAGGAGTGACAGGTCAGCTACAGCGAGTTTCTGGAGAGCCGTCGCGGACCGCCGTAGCAGACCGCCGTGCCAAATCTTCCGGAGGTCTTACTTTAGGTTCCCTGTCTAACAGTGTCACATCAAACAGGCTCGCGTGGTCCTTCTATGCACAAAGGCATCAAGTACTTCTTCTGAAAGGACAGTTTACTTTCCCCTTCAAAAAACAGCTTAGTTACCGATACATTGAAATGCAGTTACTTTTTGTGGTCAAGGAAATGTCCCAGCACCCCCATATATATATATATAAATTTTAAGCAACAGAGTAACCATGACTTCTATTGCATTATGTTTTTAAAGACAAATGTGCTGTCTGTACATTTCCTAATACATTATCATCTGTAAAAAGAAAAATGCGAACAATCTTCAGTGCAAAATGCCTATTATAGTAGCACGGACCGAAAAAGACTAGAACCCAATTAAGAAATGTTATATCCTCACACTGTTAGCAGGTCTGTGTACGAGGCTGAAATGAACCAATTATTGCTTATTTTAATACTTCAGCATGACCTTCTAAAGCATCTGAACCTAAAAACTGACAGTTCACCCTGAGACAAAAACTAAATTAAAGTAGTGTTTTGGATGCAAGTAATTACCTCAGAATTACTTAAAACTTTAATTCCACTTCTGAAAAAGTATGTACCCGTTTCCTTCGATAAAAGGAAACGTACGCATGACAGTCGGAGAACCAAGGAAGGTCTTTCCATTAAATAATAAATCATCAACAGCATCATGCAAGGTCCCTTGTTGAAAGTGTTGACCGTTCAGTCGCCATCCTGTTTCCATTCAGTCTAGGGGGAGCGCCGCACACTTGTAATTGTATTTACAATATATTGCATTATGGAGCTTTTGCAGATACCTTTGAACATCAGCCTCGCTTTGGGACTTCATGATCCAGTCTCAGGTCTCTGAGCGGTACATTCTCGCCGATCGGGAACACCGGCCGCTCGCGGTGTTACAATCAGAGCACATTCACGATATACAAAACGGATTTATCAGCCATTAAAAATACATAAAAAAAAAAAAAACATTTTTCACTGCTCGTATGTTTAAGTGTTCATCTCGGTGTCCAGTCCCGCGCGGGTCTGATGGAGTCTGCCCCTATGAATGCTGGGACATGCCGTTTACCAGGCTCCGTAGCTGCTTCACCACCGTCTCGATCAGCTTCTGCTTGTCGCGGTCGTTCTTCCTGAACTGGGAGAAAATGTTGTTCTTTTTGCTCGTGTCCTTCATTCTGTGGGAGCAGCAGACAAAGCCAAGCTGTTACACTGCGGATCTGGCAGCAGCAATTCGGTGACGCTCCCTAACTGCACAATGTTCAGCTTTTACATCTGACAGTCAGTCACTGGTTGGCAGTAGTCTTACATTCTTAGCAGAATAAACAGTAGCTAAAATAGTTCAAAATGGACAATCAATAGTTCTATATATATATATATATATATATATAGTATAAGTCAATTTTTCCTTAAAACTCTGCATTCCCAGATACGGGCCATATCTTAAATGGGTTAATAATGTTGTCTATAATTGCTTATACAAAAAGTTCACCACATGATTTACCACATAATTTCACTGAACAATTCACGAGTTTAATCCATGCTAAATATGTAATACAAATGAATATGGTATATGCATGCACCTTTATGAATATTATCATGATTAACTGAGAGGCCAAGTGAGCAATCCACTTCAAACAAAAAATTAAAAATACATACCCCCTGTGGACTCTGAAAAGCGTGTGTTAACAGACAAAAAGGGCAAATGACTTTAAGAGCAGGAATATTTTACCTACAGTCATAATTATACAACTGAGACACATCAACAACCTGCAGGCAGCCTCAATACTCCTGTATGTAAAAGTAATTAGCAGCCATTAGGGGCCATGTGAGCGATAAGTAAGTATGCAGGAGGATTGGGCTGTACATGCATAACGCCTCCTAGGCCACGCACACGCGCGCACACACACAAACACACACGCATGCACAACTGCAACAGGACGGGTGTGCAAAGACTCACTTCTCCAGAAGTGCAAGTGCGGTGGAGGGATTGACACGCAGATACTTGGAGGTCGGCTGCCCGTAGTCCGCTAGATAGGTGGACCAGTCCCACACCATGAACAAGTCCAGAAGCTGTCGGGACAGAAACCAAGATGTCAGACCAGCAGTCAGATCGGAAACCACTGCAGATCTACAGTACACAGAAAAGCATTTAATACTCATGGCTTAAATTTCGTCATCGCAGACATTATACAAAATATCGATATATTTTGCATAGAGAAAGTCCATTTTTAGATCGGCCCCTTTTTGTCACTAAGTTACTCATTGCCTGCCATCATATTGGCAAAAACTCATAATTCATGACGAGCACAAACGGTAGACGCACCCAGGCCCCATACTCCCCCGTTGGAGCCCCTACGCGCTTGTGCCCGACAGGAGCTCGCCGACCGTGTGTGCGGGCTATTTAAACACGCTGCTTTGCCGCAGGTATCATTAACCGCGGGCCGAGACGCTGGCGGCGCGGGAGTGATAATCCGCTGCGGAGCGAGGGGGGAATGGCCAGCTGACCCCTGGATAACCCACGGCAGAGATTAGCTCAGGTCCCCGGCAGCCAATGGTCACTCGGCTGCAGCAAACCGCTCCCCGATCGCTCTGCAGGAAGCTCTTCGCAGGCCTGACCTTTGGCACCTTTGCCCATTTAAACCCTGGCCTCTGGCTTGACTGTGTTTTCCTTTCAATTCTAAATTGACCGGGGTGGGACTCTGTGATAAATAAACTGTAAAGAGCCAAGTGAGATAGCTCCACGCGTTTGTGTATGTTAATATGCATTGATAGCGGGACAGCGGTAAGTAGCTTATGTGCTGCACAAACAGCTCCGAGACGGCCATGCTCTCGGCCCGAGCCGGCCGCCCCTAACAGGTTAGCTGGCGTCGAGTGTTTGCGATTCCTGCTGAGTAAATCCGACCCCTTATCATCTCGGCCGTCATCACTGCCGTGGGGAGTGGGACTGGGGGGGGGGGGCTTCTCATGCCAGCCTCCCCCAGAACCAGAAACGACACGGAAAGTAGAGGAGCCTTCTGCCACCCACCCCCTCCACATACCAGCTATCCTGGCTGAAGGACTCAGAAGCATCTCATTAGCCTGGTTAATGGGTGTCATGCACAACATGGGCAAAACCACCTTTAAGGAGGCAGGATTATTACATTATATGTGTCACCAGCTTTCCGATGAGAGATCCAGAGAAAGGAGAAGAATCCAAATAATAGCAGATATTAGCGGAACCCGGCTTCCCGAAAGGGCTTTCAGACGCATTACTGGCAGCGGACAGGACTTGGTTTCAAAGAGCCTCCAACACTAGAAGCTCTGTACACGATGGACAGCGATGCCGTGGACGCGTTCCCACGTAAACAGAAACGGCAGAACCTTAAGCACACAGCGCCGGGCCGGCTGTGCGGCAAACGTGTAGCGGGGCCCAGCGACCCGGAGAAGGGGGACGTGGGGGAGAACAAACACAGAGCAGGCAGAGTTCACCGGGAGTTCTCACTCCGCGCCGGGAGGCTGCTTCCAACCTTGGCTCTAATCCTTTCTACCCTGTCCCACCCGACTGGAGCACAGACACCCCAGGGGGCGTGGCTCCTGAAGCAGCGTCACAACCCAAACGGCAGTCACCTACTGCCCCCCCTTCCTGAGGTCCTCGGTCAGTCCAGCTTAAAACCTCCAAAGGCACCGTTTAGACACGCTTAACTGGAACCGGGGAAGCAGTTTCGTGTTTTTTTTCCTATTTATTTTTTTTTTCCTCAAGCTCAATTATAAACTCTTCTGCAGAGATGCCGAGTGCAAAAGGAGAACATATCAGAATCAGGCTCGCGAGGCAGGCACCAGCTTGTGGGAGATTAGGAGATACGGAATCAACACGGAGGTCCTGTTTTCTTCTCTGCTAACACATAATTTAATTCTGAGAAAAGGCATCAGCTGAGCCCCCCCAGCACCTGAAGGCAGAGAATGAATTACAATGAACATTCCAAATACCATTAATGTAATATATCTATAACGATGACATATAATATATATTTAATATCAGATAGATCTGGCATTTGGTGTGCGCTACCAACTTCTAAATACATTTTTTTTCCTCTATGAGATGAATATTGGGAGCATTAGACCTCAGCAGAGCAGAACGGCTCAGTGCAGATCTGCAGCAAAGCAGCCTGCAGCCAGTGTGCGCGGAAGTTTCCAGGGTGTCAAAGCACTCGACGGGCCGGAGGCTACTCTGGGCCTTTTGTGGTGCAGGGATCTTACATATCCCAGCCAAAGTTCTGCAAGAAGGAGATGGAAGAGGCACCGGAGATGGAAGGAGAGGCCGACTCCAACTGGACTCGCACTCTGCCAGAACGTGAACTTCCCCTGGCAGCAAAGTCAGGGTTTGGAGTAGTGAGGGGCGGCGGGGAGTCGCAGCCTCCCTTAACAAACGCAATAAATAATACCGATGCAGACTGAATTCCTCTTCAGAAAGGTACCAATCAAAACGCTGCCTTTGCTATTAAAACCCAAAGTCTCCAGATTCCCGAGAAGCGGAGGGCAATTTGCAGCAGGTGTTAACTTGCGGAGCAAAGCATCCCAAGTGTGAGATAATGAGGGTGAGGAACGTACCAGGGCTTGCTTACAAAAGGCGAATGGGCAGCAGCCGAGGGCAGCCATTGTGGGGGGGAAGACCCCGCTTCCATTAGAGGGTCCAACAAGGGCCAGATAGATCCTAATCTTTCAATCCAGGGTCAGCTCCTTCCCAAAGGGAGGGCATTCCCACTGATGTGTCTATTAGCTACAGTCTGTCACCAGCTCTCATCCACTTTCATTCTTTCAGGAGCCCCCCCCTCCATTTT
Source organism: Petrocephalus zakoni (assembly GCA_026774425.1). Lineage (NCBI taxonomy): Eukaryota > Metazoa > Chordata > Actinopteri > Osteoglossiformes > Mormyridae > Petrocephalus > Petrocephalus zakoni. The sequence continues at coordinate 10,959,983 of JAODKN010000042.1, forward strand.
GGAAGGTACCACGGCCGCTCGGAGCTGCCCCGTGACTGCGGGGGTGCTGATGTGAGGCCGGCAGGTTCACACCCTCATCTCTGACAGGTAAGCATGCAAAGACGGATGTCACACCCCCCCCCCCCCGGCCCACGGAAGGGTGTCATTTATCTTGAGGCAAATTTAAAAACATGTCTCCCACTCCATTTGAAAAATAAGGTCAGAGAAAGTGTTAAAAGGAAAGGGTTTTAGGGAGAGCTGAGCTGAGTCTGAGTGCGGTGGAGACCCGCAGGGGCGTGAGGGGCACGGGACCAGGGACCGAGGCTCCCGGTCGAGGCGGGCGGCTTCTCCCGCATTTGTGGAGAGACATGTCTGTCACCCGATCTTCAGGACCAGACTAATAGCAGCGCGTTCTTATTTCACGCCACCGAAGATTAAGTCGGACGCCGTGTAACTGACAGGACGCTAAAACACACTGCCTTCATTGTTAGACGCAGACAGATCTTCCGCACCGGGTCGGAAACCTGCATAAGCGCCTTCAGAGTGAATAGCGATTAGGCTACCCGGCACAATGACAGTGCACATATTTGGAACAGTGCTGTCTACGCACAATGTTACGGGGCGTCTCGAATGACACGGAGACTGACGGAGCACAAACGCGTGGAATCAACACGTCTCAGATAAAAACGCGACGGCTTCTGTGCCTCACATTAAGTAGGAGGATTAAGGCATTAAAAATGTTAATAAAGTCACTCTACTTGGAAACAGGCCACTGGTATTTTTAAGAGAGTTTTTAAAGAAACAAAGCCTTTCTCAGGTCAAGTACTGCCTGTCAGACGAATGTCCCGCGAGCTCTGGGGGGTGGGGGGGGGGGGGGTACTCCAGGCCCCCCCACCTGTGAAAACAAGTCGCCTGAGGTTGCAATTAGAAGGTCGACCCAAAACGTTCGGTTTACGTTTAGGGGACAAAGAGACAGGCGGTCTGGTGACTACAAAAGCATATGGGGTCTGGCCCTTTTAGGGGGTCTGGGTCTTAGAGCTGCGATCCATTAGGCAGCCACCCCCAGTGCCAGAGACACAAAGAGCGCAGGAGATCTGAGGCCCGAGAGCGCTGCCCAAAGCCACAGAGGACCAGCACCCCCCACCTCCCTCAGCCGCCGGAGTCAGGCAGGTCAAAGGCTCACCTGTCGCAGGTCAATGAAGGCCAGCTGCAGTGTGTCTCCCTGGAATCCCGGCACGGGCTCCGAGCTGGCGAACACTGCAGGTAGAGGGGCACACACACACACACACATATACAGAGACACACACACACACATACAGACAGACAGACATACAGACAAACAGCCAGAGACAGACACACATACAAACAGACAGAGACACACACACACACACACACACACACACAGACACATACAGACAGACAAACCACCACACACACACACACAGACAGACAGACACACACACACACACACACACAAACACAGATAGACACAGTCAGACTACAGCAGCAATTGCTCTGTTCAGGCTGTTGCATAGAAATCTCATTAGCACTATATACATTCTATACATTTAATGAGTGCTGTCATTCACTGCAAGGCTGGCCCAGTGTCCCCTTCACTAATGAAGTGAAGAATAAAGGAGAGACTCCAGTGATACTGTGTGCTGCTCTGGTCCAGCTGCATTCATTATTAATTAGGCTTCATTCAGATGTTGACTGAATGACTCAGATTCAATTCACAGTAAAAAAAAAACAATAAAACGCATTAACGAAAAACTGCTGCTAGAAAGAATTGCTGTGAAAAGGGGTCACTTCTAAATATCTCGGAATGTTTCCTCCTTAAAACGAAGAACGCAGTGTTCATTACTTAATAAGGGACTGCTCGTTGCTGGCCTTTCTGAGTGACACACACATCTGTATACAGTAATTCTTTACGCCCCCAGTGACATGCCTGCTTGGGACCTTTAACTGCTTGTCCAGGCTGGAACATGAGGGATTTTCCAGGTGCGCTCTCTGGGAGAAGGTGTGCAGTTTTATTCCACACTGTCAGAATGCATATTAATAAATTATAATTCTTGCCCGGAAGACTGACATTACACTGAATTCACTGAAAGTCGCCCCAACCATACACAACGCATGTACGGAGTGTCGAAGTCTGTCTCTTATAGAAAAGTACCCAAAAAAATCACTGACGGCTGGATCCTACTTGACGTCAAACAGACCACACGTAAATGAGAACAGAATGGGAACACAGCGGCTATCCTTCATAAAACACAGACTTGCCTAGAGTCAGTGTAACCGTCCTCTGTAGATGAAAAATCGCAGATTTGGAAAATATATATCGGCTCCCTAGCTCTTCCGTTAGTTTTTCTGGCCCAAACCGGGGTCGTAAACACTTAGTCATACACAATCTGCGCGGTTTCATACCGCTAAAATAAAACCGCCATGAATCCGTTTCGCCGCTAAAGCGCGACCTGCCCCTTTACGCTCGGCAGCTACCGTGAATTTCCGCACAGAAGTGGCCAAGCCTCTCGCGGGGGCTTAGCCCTCCTGCACGTGAGATGAAACATGGCGCATGAAACCTCCCGGGGAAGGGAGAGGTGTGAAAGGTCGCGGGATAACTACACTGCCGCGCACACAAATCACTCGCCGCGGACAGACACCCATAATCCTTAAAGAAAACACGCTTGGCGCGCCTCCTATCCTGAGTCACTGACAGCAATGCGGCTTAAGTTACCTCCAGCAATGAGTGCTACGCGGGGGCATTGTGGAGAGTAACCGTCACTTACCCTCGGGGGGGGGATCCTCTGGTTCAGTGCCGGCCCTGGCGCGTTCCCCGCGAGCGTCGGCATGCAGCCTCCGTGACCCATCGATCACTTACAGTAGGAAACTGCACGCCGAGTTTGTCTGCAAAGCTAATGGGAAGTCACCCCCCACCCACCTACCTCAGAGACCATATATCCTGGGGGGGTCAGTGAGTAAAATCAGGAAGGCCGACGGTGCTGCATAAATCAAGGCTTAAAGCAGGTCGGTGTCTGAAACACCCCCCCCCCGACAGACTGTGTTAATGACACCACCCACCCAAAGCAAGCTGCTACTTCGGTGCAGCACAGCGGAGTTGGAGGGCTCTCCCTCAGGTTAAAACGGGGCCGTGGACGATCTCGTCGACACAAGACAGGCCCGGGGCCTTCCAGTATGTTCCGAGACAGCGCGGCTCCAGCAGAGGACCAAAGCTAGTGCATTACCTTAAACACCCGGTCAATTACACGCCGGGGCCTATACACGTCTCATTAAAGGGTCTGACGAAAGCAGCCTTGGAAGTTCACCTGCGTCAAAGAGATCTTTTCAAATATACAAAGCCAATAAGCTTTGAACAGTGACAGCTGAGTTGTAACTGGAAGCGCAGCTAATCCCCCCCAACAAGACGGCATGATCTGGGGGTAGCGGAAGAAAGCGTGCCGATGAAAGGCTGCGGACGTGTCACCGCAAGCTCGAGCCCACGGGAGAGCCCTACCTCGGTACCCCTTTGCGGTACTACAGCACAAAGAAAAAAAACTACTAGAGTTTAAGTAAAAAGAAATTTAAATAAATCAGCTAAATTGCTATAAATGACAAAATGATGAGGCGAACCTGGGGGCCGTGGGAACGAGTGGGAGGCGCTCGCCGAACTGCCCAGACGCTGAGCACAGATGGCGAAAAGTGGCATTTCCAGGCCGAGCGCAAGAAAGGCTGCCCAAGTTCACCCCAGGAGGAGCTCGACGCCGTTAGACCCGGCTCCTCCACCGGCATTTCCAGAAGGAAGAGCGTCCGACTGCACTGTGGGCCTTAGATCCCTATCAATTTGTTTCATAAAGCTGAAAGCTGTAATTACTTTGTCTAGTGGAAACCCTCTAATAGCCATGCCAGTATTCTTAAATTGCACATGAGTAACTAGAAATCAGTGGGTCCTCTAAGGAAGTGGGTCAGACTCCCCCCCACCAGAATTAATCCCAGACTGGTAAACCACACTCGACAGTAATGGACCAAGTTCTTCATCCAGCACTTCTGATCGTTATCCTATACATATATATGCTGGAATATATGAATATCTTGTGACTGTATAGTCACATTAATCTAAGAATGAATGAAGAGACACTGTCCTCACAGCCCGTTATCGGAGCGGGGGGGGGCAGCTCACCTGCTCCTCATTCCCCATCATTATGCTGCAGTAAGCTCCGCTTTCTCTCACACACCCTGGTCACGACCTCACAACCAGGCGTAACCCGACACCCCCTCCTGTCAATGATGTGGTCGTGTTTTTCCCTTTGCTGACACATAAATACCTTTCATTGTCCCCCCAATCTGGTCCCCTCTCCCGTTTCCCTGCCCGGTGTCACACGGGCCTGTCTGCCAGGCCGCCGGGTTCTGGGACTCACGCTCGCACTGAATGACGTCCAGGTTGAACTGCTGGATGGCGCCCATGCTGATCTGCTTCAGCTCGCTGTCCAGCAGCATCTGCATCATCGAGGTGGACAGGTGCTTGCAGGCCGACATGCAGGCCGTCTGTGCCACTTTGCCCTGTAGCCATGGAGGGAAACACAGCGGGGTCGCTGACCTGTGAGAGGCATCGGGCCCCGACCCGCACCACACACGGACGTCACACGATTACAGACAATAACCACAGGCACGAGGGGATGGCGGGCCCCCCTGCTACTGGGCTTGAGGGGGTGTGGCTTTGTGGTATTAGTACCCAAATCACATGACGACCACATGAACAGGCAGACGCAAAGCTAAATAGCTTTGCCCGAACACGCCACTCTGAAATGGGAGGAAACACTCACACGCACACACACAGACATGCGCCCGTACAGCTAAGGACATGCCAACGGACAGCGGCTGCTGAAATGATACATGCGTTGGTGCCGGATACGGCTCGTTTGCGCCGCCCAAGACATATATCAGACGGTCACATCCAGTAGTATGCAGTGAGAGACGAGGATGGGTCCTTGAGGTACCCCGCAAGCCTGCTCAGCTCCCCCCGCTGAACAGGAGGTGGGCTTTGAAAACGCCTTCCTCTGTGGGCCAAATTAACCATTTTACTTATTACTTTTCAGATTTTTTAAAGCTTTTGTCTCGTATACGGTACAGAAATACCCTCCATAATGAGCACAGACAGCATCTTTTCTGACGTGTAAACAGCCACCATGTGGTCCTATATGTAATACAGGTAACCCTATCTGCAAACAGCTCCCTTCCGCATGCCACAGGAGAATCTACCCCATTACCGGTTACATCTGAGGCAGCTAGAGAAACATAATCAGCAGCCCTGGCCTGACATGAATGCAGTGACACCTTTGTGGTTTATCGTGAGTGAGCGACAGACTGTGCCTGGGATCCATGCATGGCAACTCTCAGCATGAGCCAAAGGCAGAATGAAGGATCTCTGCGACGCACACATGGAACCAGCATGCCACCCGGGTCGCAGGTTAATTCCATCACAACATGCGCTATTCGTCAAGCACGACGAGACAAATATAAAAATAGGGGGGAGGGATGGAATAAATGATGGCAAAGGAGCCTATATGACGTAACAGGGGGGGAAATACACCATTAGTCTTTTCGGAAATGGACCTTAAAGGGGTTTTCTAACATGTAGATGTTCTGGATAAATGACAGCCAAAATAAGGAGACAAGCCATGAAAATGACAGGCAGTGGGTATGGGGTGGGGGGTGGGGTTTTAGAGAGACTCCATTGCCCACATGAAGTGAGATCGCGTCTATAAAGAACCAGACTCAGGACGGCTGCAAGTCTCTCTTAAGTCAGAATGACCCACGGGATCTCCACGCGCGTCCCGAGTAAAACCATTCGCCATCAAACACGGGCATTCCTGGGCTTCGTTCCGTGTGATCGAGGGCCGCAGAATTATTGTGTACAAACTGTTCACGAGGAGCGCCTTTACGCTAAGCACGACTATTGATGTTAGCTAAATGAAAAGTCTAGTCCGGCCCTAAAGCCGACGAAAAACTGCTGACGCTTTCCTGCGATTTAAAAATGCACCAAACGAGAACTAAAATCATAATCACACGCTTGACAAAGAAACACTGCATAATAAGGCAGAGAGTGGAAACACATGTACTGTACGGTTAACAATTCACAGGGGAAATATTCCGAAATCTACAGATGGACAGAGAGAGCAAGAGATGAGCAGAGGCAATAATAATAATAATAATAATAATAAAATAATAATAATAATAATAATAGGGTAAAAAAAATGGACTGTCAAGAAGGACACATTAGTTCATGGGGAATTCCCAGAGGCTGAGTATACGCCCCCCCCCCCCCAGACACTGCTGTCTGCCGTTCCCTTTAATGAGTGAGGGTGGGCCGGGCCCCGGGATTAGGGAATTAACATGCAGGTGTCTTAATCGCCATGGGCTGCCTGCTAAGGTGCCTTCATCTTTCACTCAAACGTCTGCCAATATGATTTATCACCACTGGGTGGATGAAACGGACGCCTGGGGCTACGAGCTCAGCCAGAGGAGGAGGGGCCATGACACCTTGCCGGGGAAGTATGTCAGGTGTCTGGCGACAGGTGTGTCCACAGCTTGACGGGAAACATTAAACGACATAGGCTTTTAAAGGGAGTGACGGTGGCACATTCCTTGATAAGAAGCGAGCCATCCCAGGTCGATCCCCCGCCGAAAACGAGGATCGATTTCCCGAGTCACACGTAAGCATGTGACTCGCAGCCACACAAACCACCGCTCTGTATCCAGAGAATGTGGGCAGAACGAGAATATTCGGACACAATGTGTGGTTACACTTCTCAGTCTGGAATGCTAACTTGACAATTAAACAGTAAGTCTCTTCAGGTTCTCTGACAAGTCTTTAAGAACGCCTTTTCTTAAAGGGTGTTGTTTGACTTTGTCACAGTGCTCCCCAACCTGGTCCTTAGGCACCCACAGATGGTCCACATCCCTGCACCCTCGCAGCTCCCAGCGAAAACGTGGACTGTCTGCGGGTCCCTGCGGGCCGGACTGGGAAACATGGCTCTAAGAAATAAACACTACAGACTCCCCCCCCCTCCCCCGAGGAAAATACATTTTCGCGTGGCTGACAAAATCTGGAGTATCGGAGTTTCACAGCACCAAGACGAGGTGGGGAGGGGGGGGAGGGGGGGGGGGGGGGGGGGGCACCACCAC
>JAODKN010000042.1:10967415-10979226 GCA_026774425.1 Petrocephalus zakoni
GCAAAACATGGTAGCTAATAAGAGGCAAGGCCGATTCCGGGAAACAAGCGGGATGGGAAGGCTGGGGAAGCTTAGGGAGCAGATCGGGGCAGCGTGGGGAACACACACCGGTTACTGAAATGCACTGATGAGGCTCTACATGAGATTCAGGATCTGCGATATTAACCTTGCACCCGGACTAATGTATAACTCTACCTGGTTTGTCACATATGAACATTTTGATTATTCAAATTAGTCTCTGGACAACAAAGCACAATATGTCTACAGTAAAAACTGAGAATGCAGTGCGCTAGCAGCTTTCAAGAAGACTAAATCCACAGATGAGGTTAGATGTGGATCAGGGCTGGTGATCGATCAGGTTTGGGCCTGGTTTCGTCTCATCTATGCTCTTCCAGGATGTTCACGGGGCACAGCTTTGCATCCCATAATGACTGGAAGGCACCGGTAACGGAATCATGGGCGCCGTGGGCCCCTTTTACGAGGAAACACTGTCAGCTACCGCAGTTAGAAAAGATCCCCCTGACGCAGGCAGGCAGGCAGGCAGGCAGACAGACAGACGGCATTTCCTGTACCCCCCTGCGTGGGACAGCCCCCACTCCCTCACCCGCCCCCAGGCCCACCGTTTGTGCTCAACAGCAGCACATTCAGGAGCCACTGACGAGGCTGCGGTCTGGCCGCCGATTTGGGCTGGGGCTCACCGGCAGGTGTGTGAAGACTTGGAAGGTGCTGCGGAGGAAGTTGATAAGGTCCATGAGGTACCCGCTGGCCCGGCCGTCAGACTCCGCCATGCTCCACTCGTAGTCGGCCAGCTGGATGAACTCGTCTATCTTCTGGTTGAGTTTGGTGTAGATCTCACCCTCTGCTGAATGCCTGGCATCCTGAAGAGTGCCACACGGAGGGCTCGGCATTCTCGCTCAAACTCACTTGACTCCAGTCCATTTATTCAAAGTCACGCCAACAGGATTTTATACTTCCCTGACCGGCATACCTTAAACGTCGAAAGCCCATAAAGTCTTGTGGTGTGGACGGTTTCTGGGGAGACGTTAGTGATGTTTGTGATAAAGTCTTCCAGGTACTTGCATGCTTGTTCCAGGTGGGTGGTGTTTATGATGATCTGAACTAGCTGAAAAGCAGTAACAACAACCTGTTGGGTCTAACCACCAGCCTCCCTGCCACTGAGAAGACACCACCCAGTACATTCTTACTAGAGAGTTTATTCAAGTAAGAATCATGGTTACAAGATCATGATTCTTCAAGATCATGGTTACAAACCCTACAAGCAAACACTATATTCCAGCTGTAACATTAATTTGCTGATCTTCTCAGCTCTGAAAGGCTTTACAGAGAAAATCTGATGTGAAATCATTCCATAAAAAAACACAAAAACCTACCAAAATCACACATGCATCTTACTCCAGAAGGGAGCAAAGGATTTTACACTAGAAAGCGTCCATACCTCAGTAAGCCCTATGTGGGGTTTCCGGATAAGACTCTGCAGGCCGCTGCTCAGCGTCCGCGTCAGGAGGAGGTTGGTGGACTTCCGGAGCATGTCATCAATTTCAGTTGAGCTGAAATTTATTTAACAATTAGCAGAAGCTACAGCTACAGTTTCTTCCAGGAAACGTGGTGGATAAGTTACATTTTTAGAAAACGATTAGCCTGCAAACACACTTTCGGGGGGTGAATATAATTAGGAAATATCATGCGCAACTAAATCAGTCTGAAAACTTTTGATGAACAGATTGCCTCACTTATGAAGCTAATGCCATTAAATCTTCCATCATTTTGGTTTTGTTTCAATAAATTTGCTTTTATTTTTTTATTTCCCTATGCTGCAACTTCCAACAGAATTTTGCCAAATAATTTATAGCCATATTTTTTTTTTGCTCCACTTACTACCTCCAGGAAAAAGCCAAAACTATGGTCAAAAATATCTCAAAAGCAAACAAAAAATTCGTTAAATTTACAGTACAGTACACTTATTAATGAGTGCCAAAACGCAGATGTTTGTAAGAAGCATGTGTATACTAGGGGATGGGAGGAGTACAGGAGCTTATTGATATTTGGGTTTGGGCAGTCCTACGGGATTCTGGCTTTTCGGTAAGGAAACAAGAACGACGCATTACAACAGAAAAGGCCTTGCACTTAGGACCACTTTGGTAATACAACCCATTTAGGTTTCAATCTCTCCCATGTGAAAATGCAATCCTTTGAGATTTCCAAAGGGCACAAATTACATAGGAGATGTAACTGGTATAGCTCTGAATGAATTTCAAATAGTGTGAAGAATTTATAACCCAGTTTAACTAAAAACAGGATAAATGTATGTTGTGATATTTTGCAAAACTGAATGTACTGCAGGTAAATAGAGGTACATTTTGGGTGTATAGATAAAATGCAAAGTAACACAATCTGGTCATCTGTTGATGCTTAAGACTCAACTGAGGTCCAGTATGGCCCATCAGGCAAGTCCCTTTAGATATATATAGGGAGCTACGCTCAGGTCAAATTCAGTTCTGCTAGTCTTTGCACAGAGCTGCTGGTGTTTGTTGATTTAGTAGATAGGAGCTGTGTGTGAGCAATTTATTGGGAGGGAAAGGGGTAAGTAGGTAAACATTCATATGACTAGTCAATAGGCAAGTCGTTACCAAGTGTTTAACCTCACAAAGAAACAATTAGCAAGGTGTGAAGGCAGAATCATTAGCATTCATTAAGGGAAAATGAGGACAAAAAAAAGTGTTAAATCCTGGTGATTGTTTGACAAGGCCACAACACCAATCATCCCCTGTGCACAGAAATATAACTTATTGGCTAAACATGACAGCTCAATCACCAGAATTAAGACAGTATCAATGCTTCAGAAAGAGTCAGCTTCTATGGTAAGACCTTCTGAAAACAGTGTCAATGATTCCAAAGGAGTCGTCATCTACTGTAAGACCTTCTAAATACAGTGCTGATGATTCCGAATGAGTCAGCTTCAACGTTAAGACCGTCCGACTACAATGCTGACGATTCCGGTTGAGTCGGCTTCTATGGTAAGACCTTAGAATACAGTGCCGATGATTCTGAATAAGTCGGCTTCTATAGTAAGACCTTAGAGTACAGTGCCGATGATTCCGGTTGAGTCGGCTTCTATGGTAAGACCTTAGAGTACAGTGCCGATGATTCCGGTTGAGTCGGCTTCTATGGTAAGACCTTCCAATTATGGTACCGATTATTCAGAATGAGTTTGCTTCTATGGTAAGACCTTCCAAATATAGTGCCGATGATTCCAGAGGAGTCGGCTTCTATGGATGCCCTTCCACTGCCCCAGGCACAGTACTTTAGGTACTACAAAAAAGTACCAAAAATTCAGTACTTCTTGTGTAGCTTATCCACTGGCGCAACAATTGATACGAGTACTGAAGGAGGGGATTACATTTTCCCAAAACATTTTTATTCCGTCGTAGGAAAGAAAACTTAGCAAGCTTTGCAATTTTAATGATTGCTCCTTTTCAAGATTATCTAGTGTACCATATGCTCAAATAATCAGTCTTGAGCAGGGGTAGGGAACCTGATTCACGGAGAGCCGGTGTGGGTGTGGGCTTTTGGGATGACTTTTGAATCAGCCAATAAGACCGGGTCCCCATGACAGGAGCTGACAACCAATGCTTTCTTATTGGCTGATTAAGTGGTCATCCCAAAAACCCGCACCGGCTCTCCATGGATCACGTCCCCTACCCCTGGTCTTGCCCTCTCCAAGCCAATCACAGCCATTTTTATCCTTGCTGTTTAAATTTGTAGCCTTAGATGGGTTTGTGAGAAATTTACTTTGAACTGCTTTTCTGCATTATAAATATCTCAATATTTCTACTTTATTGTTTTATAAATTCATAATTACACTTTTTCAGCGTAGCGGATGTATTGTGTGTTTGCAAGGCAGGTTACTTTCATAACCAAATCAGCAATAAACAAGTTTGCAAGTAGTCAAATACTGAAAAAGTACCCCAGCAAGTGTACTTTTGGTACTGGTACCTGACTGGAAATCAGTGGAAAAGGGAAAGTATTGAATTTCTGGTACCAAAAGTAAGGTCCCTCGGGCAGTGGAAAAACGCCCTAAGTTAAGACCTTCTGAATATGGTGCCGATGATTCTGAATGAGGCGGCTTTGACTGTAAGACCATCTGAATACAGTGTCAATGATTCCTACCATAAGATCTTCCACATCTGGTGTCTTACTCCAGAACAAGCCATATTCTACCATAAGACCTTCTGCATATGATATTGCTAAATTTTGTTTTGATATTGCAAAATCTTGCAGCTTAATATAGAACCAGAGCTAAGACAAATTTATCACAAGTATACTATTTTTGTTTTTCTTACAAATGTTACTTTGCCCATTAGTCAGTATTAGCAAACATTTGCCAGGAATGCTACGCTTAGTGAGAGTAGGCTTTCTGAGGGTGTCTGCCTGAGGGCAGTTTGCTTCGATCTCCTTGCTCAAGGACCCGCTGTAGGAAATGTGTAAAAAATTTGGGAAACAGCTTTCAAAAGCAGTGAAATCATTCACACTCTATTGCTTCGGGCACTCGGCCAAAGCTGACAGGCGTGTTTACAAACAGATCTTGTCTGGAAAAGTTAGTTCATCCCTGCAACTTTCACAGCTGTGTCTTGACCAAAAGTGTCAAGCCCACAGACGGAAAACAGGCCTGATGTGAAACATGCCGACGTGAGCTACGAAGTGATCGCTTGGAATGCAGCAGCGGGCCCCTAGCAACCTAGGGCCCCCTCCAACCTGGGGCCCCCACATACGTGCTACTCAGCTGGAGTGACAAGGTCACGTCAACATGTTTCCTGACACCACATTACAGATGATTTGTCTTATTCTAAAGCCAAACACGAAAAGTTTTACTTCTGGAAGACTTATTTTGTGCAAATTCACCTTAACACAACAAAGAACCACTGGGGAGAAATAGGTTCAACACATACTTTAAGCGGATCAAAAGGTATTAAAAATAAAACGTATGCAGAGCATGAACACGGGGCAAGATCTACATGAAATACAAGAAGCATGGCTTACCTGCGATGAAGGGACTCCGAGAACTTAAGGCTGGCGTAGATGAATTCCTTCACCTGAGTGTAGATCTGAGGCACTGACTGTGACATTGGAAGCTTCTTTGGAAATGGCTGCTGATGGCAAAAAAAAACAGAATTAGGTAAAAAGTCCCCCAAAAAGTGAATAAAGAACACAGCACCATCAGAATCTGCAAGCCTTTGAGAAATACTTGGTGGAGTCCAGAGTCTCTGCTGAAAGAGGAGCATGAACATCCAAGGCTGAATCCAAGCTTGACAAACCTTTTCAAACTCTGCATCTTGGAACGGAAACCGACAGACGACAGACTTGTATTCTTCTTCAGTTTCCACCGGGATGGGACTGTAGTTGTCCTGCTCAAATATATCCCTGTGAAAAAGAAACACTGCTGTTAATTCACAATAGCTGGGCAGCTTGTGCATCACCATGGGTTAGGGAGGAGGGACGTCTATGAGTGAGAAGGGAAACACGAAGGGCGCTTGTGACGTTAAAAACCACTAAATGGGGGATGTGATGTCAGAAAAATGACAGAAATACGGTATACTTGTACAGGGAAGTTTCTTAAAGCTTCAGTTTCAACCATGGGGAGAGTGTCATGGTTGAACATTCTCCGTGCAGTTCACTTTTGCCTTGACTTAAATTGGCCAGACACTGGTTTGCAGACTGCAGCACGGACACTTCAGGGCGGGTGAGTGTGAGACCATAATGCACCTGCCCAGCGAGCAGACCTCCTGCCTTATGCAGTTTCCCCACTACAATCCCAGCCTTCAGCCTAAAGTGAAATTAGGTACGAAACAAGCTTTCTGTATTCAGTGGAGGGTCTATGCCAAAGAGCTGTGGTTCCTGGAGATGGGGGGGGGGCAAAGTGATGGCCTCGGAGGCAGAGGAACCTGAACACCAGGGCCCATTTCTTCAGTAACGTCTCATTGTACTGATCCCTTATTTCAAAGAGCAGATCGAAGAGTCTGTTCACAGGAAACCCATAGCCCTAGAGAGAAACCACAGGAAAACAAAATTAGATGCACTAAATAAGTCACCTTAGTCAGCTTCTCATTTATAAACCCACGAATAAGTAATAAAGAAGTGCACAAAGTGCACAAAGGAATAGGTCTGAGAGCTTAGGCTGCTGGAGCTGTGTTTCCCTACCAGGCAGGTCAGCAGGCCTAAGCTAACCCTTCCGCCATGTGGCTTTCAGAAGCCACCAAACAGATAAAGCCGGCGGTGAGCAAAAGCTGGCCTCCACTGAGGGGTAAGAAAGACATTTCTAAACCCTTCCGGTGACTACCTGAGACACAGAAGGTGGACCCCGTTTTTAATTATGACATGGCAAATTCCAATTCCGATGTCTGAGGAAGGAGGGAACCAACACAGATATTCTTTTCGGGGGGGGGGGGGGGAGCAAAAAACCACCAAATGAAGGAGCAGAGTATCAGAGGATTCTGCTGAGGTGCTGAGTGTCGGCAGGCTAGGCTTGCATCCCCGGGGTCTATTCCGGCAGCCCACAACAAGCAGTGCGCTCAGACACGCAGTGCCACCGGGGCTTGTGTGGGCTTGGTCTCTCGGGTCTGCCTGAACCGCTCAGTGGGTCCTGACTGTGAGCGGCGGCGGGCGTGTGCCGAACAGCTATCTGATGGCCCTGGTCAAAGGACCACTAAATATGACAATCAGACCATGATAATTAAAAAGAAAAAGAAAAACAACAGACATGGTGCATTAAATGGTCCCTGCCCACCTGTAAGGTGTCCGCAAATATGACTATGAGATTCTTCAGCTCCAAGACGAGGTCGGGATCGCTGCAGTAGGACTGTCGGAATGAGAGAGGAGATGTGCGGGACGTCAGGGTTTTACAAACCGCCCCCGATGAAGTCACAAAATTCGAGCTCAGGGGTAAGAAGAGTGAGTCTGAACTGCTGTAAATACATCCAGGCACAGCCCAGCTAAAGAAATGCACCCCCCCCCCCAACCAATACCCCACACTTGTAAAACAACAATTAGGCTGCTACAGAGGGAGGCCTGGCACGGGGGTTGGGGGGGGGGCTCAGAGCGTCGACAGGCCGGCTTTGAGCGGGGGCCTCTCACGGCGGTCGGGACAAACACCCCCCTCCGGGGCTGTCTAACCAAACCAACACTGCCCCCGTCGTCGCTGTAGGGCTCCCGGTACAGATGGTCACAAGGCACAGCAATGCTAAAGAAAACACCTCCTATCCCATCAGCCCCTACAGGCTAATCACCGATTGACCATGTCCACATAAGCCAATCAAGCATGGCTTCCCACAAGGCCTTATAAGTACTGGTCACCTGCTTAATGCTAACAGGGCACCCCCCTTGCTAAATGGCCTCTGCTGATTTATGGCCTGAAACAGTGGCTGAGTGCTCGTAGTAACGGCCCGCCGCTGCCCCTCTGCCCTCCTACCCATGTGGCAGACGGCGGGTCGGGGTGCGTAAATCACGTGGCCGAATGGGACTGTTGCGTCGCTGCCGGCCCTTTGCGGATTCGGGACAAAGGGGGAGCGCTGTGCTTCGCGGGGTCAGCCTGTAGCCGCTCCGTTGTGGAACTTCCCGTCTACGGGCTCTGCCGCTCTCACCCAGCCCCCGGGGTGAGTCCCAAGCTTTCGGGACTGAGCTCTCGGCGATGAAGGGTGCGGCGTCTCCCCAACCCTACCGACACACGGATCCAGAGCCCCCGGTCTAATCAAGGGGTCAGCTGGGCTTAATGAGGACAGATTGCAGCAACAACAGCACGTTAACAGCGAATATTCTAAAGTGCTGGACTGAGGGTGTGTTTAGAGGAGCCAGTCAATTGTAAATTGGCGGGGGGGGGGGGGGGGCTGGGATTATGCGGATGGCCCAGAGTGGGGGCCCACAGCCAGAGACCCCATGGGAGACAAAGGGGCTCACTGTCCCTCTCGCCCTGCTCACTTTTCATCACAAAAAGACGGGGCCATGGAGGTGCTTCTTATCCGGGGCCCGCATGAAAAACCCCTCTCGGGACAAATGGCCGCCCCCTGAGTCCCCACCCCGTGCACGGCCCCGGTCCCCCAGGTGTGTGTACATGGGGGGGGAGACTCACTGAGTGGGTGCGTAGCACGGCGATGATCTTGGACAGGGCCATGTTCCACAGCTCGTCCGTGAAAGCTCGGGTCACCAGCCCCTGTGTCGCGTGCAGGATGTGGTCCTCAACCACGAAAAATCTGTGGGGGCAGACCTACAGATCAGAACTCAAAATCGGGCTCGGTAGGGGTTACTTTGTGTCATACTGGCACATGATGTGAAACGCGAATGTTAACCGGGAGAGGCTGTGAGACAGAGACAAAGACAGAGATGACGGAGATGACGGAGATGACAGAGATTACAGAGATGACAGAGATTACGGAGATGACAGAGATTACGGAGATGACAGAGATTACGGAGATGATGCAGGCATTACCCGACGATCTGATTGAAGTACTTAGCGTAGCCTTCCACGGTCTCGTGCTGGAGGAGACACAAGGCAGCATTACTGCTCAGCTCCGCAAGCCCTTGGCAAGGGCAAAGCAGGGTCCCCCGGCTCCTCACTCACCATGTTGGACTGTGGCTGAAGCACCAGTCTAGCCTGTTTTTTCCTTTGTTTCCTGTAGTAGTTTTCAAATGTTTCTCTGTCACCCTATAAACGCCCAAAGACACCGAAGATATTAAATGTTGCAAAACCGTACAGACAATCATCAGGTGAATGGCAGGTCAACCTGCTCTCCTGGCCCTATTTTAATAACACAAAGCTAAAAGTCTGTGCGTGTATGTATTCCTTGTTGTAAGCCCGGTGAATTCTTTTGCGCGATCTAAGAACCGCCAAGCGTTCCGTAAAATCCACCTCGGCCGACTCAAATTAGAGCGAAATCACCTCTGGCTTGTTTCATAACTGAGCAGATCTGCATTCGTAGGCCCGAAGGTGAAAAGGTCTGGGTTTGTTTGACTTGGAACGAGGCCGTCTGACGTGCCGGGGAATTTCAACGGGTTTGAGCAAGAAAGCGAGAGGATGGGTTCAATTTTTGGACGAGAGGGACAGAACCTGGCAACTGTCAAATATGCCTGAAATGCAAAAGCCCCACACTTAGCGCACATTGGCCATGGGAAAATGGGCAAAGACTCACAGGAAGCCTTAAAAGTCAGTATGGTCCCATTCAGTATCGGTCTCAGGCTGATCTTCAAAGGTCCCATAAGAGGCAGTAACCTTAAAGTACCAACTAAGCAAGACCAGCAGTAAGAAGCAGGGAAGGGAGGCTCTCCGCGAGATTGTTCTCCTCTCTCGACATGCCGATATACCAGAAAGAATCACAGCCAGATCCAAAAACAACACAAGCCAGAGGCATCGGCAACCTATTGCTTGAAACAAAAACCCTCAAGTCTTCTAATTAAACTCGTATTTTGCTCCACCGATCACCACATATGTAATCAAAGTGAAGACCTAAGAGAAACAGCAGCACCTATAAGTTTAGGAGTGGGAATAAGAAGCCGACACTGACAAAGCATCACATGGAATGGTCTTCATTCAGCCACCGAGGTCACTTAAGGGCATACAGACCTACAGCACCCCCCTACCTGAGCTGCAAATGAACCAGCCCAGCCCAGCCCATCCTGACTGACAGATACGGGATTGGTATGTCCCTCGGCAGGGGGGGACCAAAGCTGGCCAGCCTCAGAGAGCATTTCAAACCACAGATGTAGGCTGTCATAGAAATCTGTAGAAGGCAAGCAGAGACAAGGACTCCCACAGGCATGCCCCCGAGGGCGAAGGTTCAGGCTAGTGCCCAGGGGATGCTGGGTTCACCTGCAAGGGTCACGGGGGGGGTGCTTGGACGCCAGTGCGTACTCCGTCTGTGGGGATCGGCCACGGCAGACGTGCCAGCACAGTCATTTGGGGAGAATGGTTCATCGACCCCGCCCAGCAGACATGCCGCAATTTGTGAGCGAGATGAATGCGTCAGGCTCGTGTTGTTCTAAAAGCTCGCCTTTTACAGAGGTTACAGCTTGGTCAAATGTTCTACGGGCTGAAGCGCTCGTGAGCATTTCAGAAAGTGGCACTGACTCCGCACTCGGGATTCATTCAACACACACACAAATGTTTTAAAGTGACAATAATAACCGAGAAGCCTATAGAAGCGAGGAATATGCAGGCTTATATAACACTATGACCTTATATGAACTATGCGCAGAAACGGATCACGTTTTTACTAAATTACCATATGTATAGTTAGAGGAGGAACCCACCCTCCAAGTCTGAACAGTCGATGTGGCAAGAGCTAAACCCCGAGACAGAGCCCGGTTATGAATGGCATAAATACCGCATGCTAGGCCACAGGTAAAAACGGAACCAATTCCGGCTGAAACGACTTGTGTTAGAACAATTAATTATACTATAGACGGAAAATAATGATTTATTTGCTTTCTGAGAATGAAGCTTGGGTCCAGCTTCAGCGTCTTATCCAGGGTCCCTAAAACATTTCATGCTGAGGGTGGGATTCAAACCAGCGACCATCTGCTCACAGGCACAGAGGCCTAACCCACTGTGCCACACACCGCCCACATACCTACCCATCACTGTTATGGCAATAATGCATTTTGGTGTCACTGGTTTCCACATTAACGCTATACAACCATGCTACATGAATTTTATAATCAAATTAATGCTTTACATTACTTGTTGCTCAGATTCTGAGTAGCATAAGGCGAAGGGCCCCACCAATCACGTGTGCCCGGGTGGGTGTGTGCCCGGGTGGGTGTGTGCGACACACATGTGGAGAATGTAAACACTGGCCTCTTAACACTCACCTGTAGCGCTCTAAAAATGTCTACTCATCATGTCATTTTTCTGCCCACTTGCCAAAAATCACAAAGGGAGGACGGGTGCCGTGGGGGACACGCCAGCGGGCATCCGGGGCCCCAGATTTCGCTCCCAAAACAGC
This sequence comes from Petrocephalus zakoni, assembly GCA_026774425.1. Lineage (NCBI taxonomy): Eukaryota > Metazoa > Chordata > Actinopteri > Osteoglossiformes > Mormyridae > Petrocephalus > Petrocephalus zakoni. The sequence continues at coordinate 10,978,425 of JAODKN010000042.1, forward strand.
CAGATGACGGCGCCGCTTGGCAAGACTGATACGGCGGACATTAATTCAAACTCCGTGTCAGTAACACGAACATGGTACCCTACCGCCAGACTAAGCAAGCGCACTTGCTTCCCGCAAGTCCTTAAAATGCCTAAATGTGAGCAAGGGAGTCATTTGCTTTGATAGTGGGCACAATTAGCTGCAGTGAAGTGATATAATAAATGCTTTACGGTAATGGCTGTAGATCAAGCAGATAAACTACCAGAGTAAACAAATTCAAGCCGAGGATAAACTGCACGAATATAGCACAATGATACCCGACAACTGTTCCATATATAAACAGGCAATTATTGTGCGAGCACAGATACTTTGACTTCTGTCCTGATATGCATCGCAGTCGTGCTCTACAAGATGAGCAACACAAAGTATTATACTTTAAATCAGGTCCTGCAATCCTGCAATAAGTCCCACAAGATTTGTAGTATACATTCCCATTTACTTTTATTTCTTACATTATTCTGTTGTAATTTTATTTGTAACCCTTTACATTAAAATTAACTGCACCATCATAATGCCTTTATAATGCATTTGTAGAACATTCAGTGTAAGTTCATTACACATTCAGAAGCAGCACGTAAGTATACCATAACATCCTAAAATATCTTAACAGCTTTGATAATAATAAACATCATTTGATTATAATGTTTGGTATTACCATATAATGTTAACGTATATTATAATGTTATACTTATAGTACTTATACTTGGTACTGGATATACTTGCATGCTGCTTATAAATGTTCTATGAACATTTGCATTAAAAT
>JAODKN010000042.1:11002272-11013492 GCA_026774425.1 Petrocephalus zakoni
CCCCCCCCCCCCCCCCCCCCCCCCCCCCCCCCCCCCCCCCCCCCCCCCCCCCCCCCCCCCCCCCCCCCCACAAAGGCCCGGTCTCGATGCAATCTGAACGTACGGCAAAACCCTAAACACACTACCACTGTGAGGAAGTGATAAACTTAGCTTCCTGTAGCAAACTGCCCAAGATAACACTTTCCATGGACAGGAAAATAAGTCAAAGTTCTTACAGAGATGAAAGAATCGGCAGGGACACTGACCGCTGCGTCTGGCCAGTCCTCTTGCAACCGGGCATCAGTTAGTTATGAACTTTGCCTTAAGTGAGGTCATTAAAAGTGTAAAAAAAAAAACAAAAGCGTAATTAAAATCAGACCATTCACAAAAATCAGTCATTGGCCCAACACAAACTAATAAGATCTCTGTGTTTTGATGCTGCCGGCCAGGGATGTGCGTTTATTTGCATAAGATATTGACACACACAGGCAGCGAGTGACTCAGCGATGAAATTAACATTTACTGTAAGTAACAGACAAAACAGCGCTGACCCATTAAGTGTAAGACGGCAAAATCAGCGCATCACCACAGCACTTTCGGGGGATCTTTACTGTGCTCTCGTATTGCACTTTCGTTACCAGTCATCTCAAGTAGGAGAGAGGCCACTCCCCCGTGCCTTTATTGAAACTGCACAGAGCCCGGTGCTGAGCTGATTCATTTTTGCAGGAAACTCGTCTACCTGGAGGAAGCAGGTGGCAGGCATGGCCGGGCCATGCAGGGTATTACGGTGCCTTTAAGAGTATTACCTCATACTGAAATCTTTGAAGGCCTCCCCAGAAACACAGGCAGGACTTCAGTGAGTAAGAGAAAGGTCTGAGTCGAGTGAATTTGAATTTAAGATAGTGAATTTTATCCTTACTTTGCTGGACAGGCCCCAGCTGACAAATTAATTCAGGTTGCCTTAAGGGAGATGTTTATTTTGCTATTATAACTGTAATAATTAATGACATTACACTGCAATTTGTGCAGCTACTTTTTGCTATCATTACCAAATAATCTGGATTCTCCCTTCTGTATAAATGGTGAATGTTGTGGTACAATGGCTGTAATATCAGATCATCGTAGATCAGACAGATCCTGTCCTGTAACAGCCCATCACAGCGGTTGACGCTGCTTTGCCTGCATATACACGGTCCTGTGTGGTTATTCGCATGGGCCTTTCTCTTGTGAGTAGACCCAACGATGGCCGTTGGTATGACCAAAAACAATCCTGTTTGACCTGAATTGATCTGACTTGGGTCTCTCGGTGCCATTCTTCTGTAGTTTATCCGCAGTGTGACCTTCCACGTCTTCTGCCAACATGCCAAAAGTCCACATAGGTTTTGATGATAACCGGTTGAAAACCTCTATCATTTCTGTAAAACTCCCACGGTTGTGTAAGACAATGAAATGCATGACTTATTTCCCAGCCCTGCTTATTAATAGACAAGTACATTTCCTGACTGGTTTTTAATGTTTAATGTTTAATATTAAAAAATGTGTATCTTTCTGAAAGACCCTATTCCAGCAGTGTCATTAAGTTGATTATGTTGCTTTTTGGTCTTATGTAAAACAGAATCAACCATTCTGTTCCTCATCAGCCAGCGGGCCACTCAGACCCCATCTGCAAGTCCGGTAAGAGCCTCCATCGCAATTGTGAAGACACCTGCTTGTCCACCTGACGGAGCACCAACACTAGCCAGGGGCCCCGTCCAGCTCCACCGTGACAACAGCTTACAGCAGATGTGCAAAAGAGTTGACCATGCACTCAACAGTTAACAAGTGACGAGTTACTCCCTGTGTGTGGCGATAAAACAGACAGCAATTACAGTGCAGACTGCGAGTAGGATAATGGTGACATTAATAACATGTGAGAAGAAGGAACTGTCAGCTGTTGCACAACCATCCCACCATAGATAGCTTAGATCACAATCTGCCTACAACTGTATCCTTGAAGCAAGTGATGGTGGTGTTAGGAAGACCTCCACCATCAATGTTGGTCTTTCCTGCAGGCCTCCCCGTAGAACCTGGCACTTCTCTTACGCTATCTCTCGGCTGGCTCCTCATCTTCTTCCTCAGAGTCCATCTCACCTGCCGTTTGACCCCCCCCACAACACGAAATCGAGTGCCATGCCGCCCGCCACAGCTCCTCGCGTCTCAATTAAGGGTGTTTCCTCCAATACCCGGCTTTGTTTTCGCAGTCTTTGGCCGAGGCAGAAAGGAAGCAAAACAAATCAGCATCCATTGTTCTGCGACTCTAGCTCGGCCCAATAACATTATTCGTGGAAACATACATGCAAGAATAACTTCCTGAAGAAAAGAGATTAATCGTCTGTCCCATACAAACGCCAGTGAGCCGCACTGCTCCGGCCCTGCAGTGGCTCACTGGCAGCTGGAAAATCGAGCTGCCTCTCACGTCATCTTCTCTGCCAGTGGTGAGATGCGGGAACCGGGGTATGGTCTTGGCGCTGGGCTCTTTTTCGAGCTCGAAGTGTTCCTCGCATGTCCTGTTTGCCTGTGTGACTGAGATCAGTGGACGTGGGTTCATTTCTAAAGGTTTATGGCCCTTGGTGCATGAGGGGGAAAAGACAAGTTTGCACTAATACAGTAGTTATCATTTTTTTGGTGAACATTCCATGAAACCAAAGACACTGCAAAGCTAGATCAAGATCCTCACTGCACCACTATCCACTTAAAGCAAAATAACATGCATAGAAGTTTGCTCAGTGAATAACTCAAAACGTTCCAGGCTTTAGCTGCTCTGAAATGCTTTCTGGTAACACATTACATTAACTGCACCATCATAATGCATTCGTTATGCATTCAGAGAACATTCTTTAGCAGCATGTAAGGACACCTTAACATGTCATAAAACATTGCATTCATAATACTTTCAATGGACAAGACATGTCAGCCGTAATATATATATATTAATTATGAAGTTATAATGGTATAATTATATAATGTTCGTTATTAATCTATATTAAAGCTGCTAAGGTATGTTTGGATGTTAAGGCATGCTTATGAGCTGCTTATAAATGTTCTATGAATGCATTATGAAGGCACAGTGAATGTCCTTTGAATGCATTATGAAGGCACACTGAATGTCCTTTGAATGCATTATGAAGGCACACTGAATGTCCTTTGAATGCATTATGAAGGCACACTGAATGTCCTATGAATGCATTATGAAGGTACACTGAATGTCCTTTGAATGCATTATGAAGGTACACTGAATGTCCTTTGAATGCATTATGAAGGTACACTGAATGTTCTATGAATGCATTATGAAGGCACAGTGAATGTCCTTTGAATGCATTATGAAGGCACAGTTCATGTAAAGCGTTACCAAATGAATTGTTGTTTTTTGTGCCATTGCCTCTGTCTGAAAATAAAAGTAGATTAAAACCATCAAATTATATTTCAGAGGGAAGCAAAGGATTGGGCTGCAATAAACCCCCCGCATAAAATTTCAGCGACGAGGAACCTTTCATGTCTCACTCCAGGCGAAGTGGTTTGGAAGTGCTCAGTGTCCCCAGAACCATTATCGCCCACTCTCCTAATAAGTGCCGTCTTATTTGTTTAACCTTGTTGGGGGCAGGGGGGGCTTGATTTTTTTTCAGGTTACTGGGGCATCACTCTTGTGTTTCAGGTTCCCACCAAACAGACACCAAAAAAGCATGGCGGTGTAATCTGAGCGCGTCAAACGCTCTTCAGCGCGACATCCGCGTGTGCCACTCTTACTGGCTGTTTTTCGTTAACACATGGTTGCTTTTTAACACAAGGCGCCTTACTGCTTCAATAATCACACAAACACTGATATCAATCTCTCTTCACTTCTGTGCATCTTTCGTATCTAAAGGGGAACCTTCGCATCAGCTGTCCAGATCGATGGACTGGCCATATAATGATGCCAGCTGCCATAAAAATGTGGGAAACCGATAAGCTTCGCACTGGCCAATGGGTGCCGCTGCCCCAGGCCCATGATAAGGCTGGCTCTGCATTGCCACCAGGATGAGTATTCACTTTATGGTCTGTCTGTACACACGGGCCTCTAGATAAGCCTTTTTTGTTTTTCGTTTTTTTTCGCACAGCTGTTTAGAAATTCCGTCGCTTCCTTAACAGGATGAGTCCCGTGTCACACTAGAATTCCATCTTTGTTTTAATGAAATGATATAATAATTTACAAATAACCTCCCTCATCTCCACTGTGCCTTATTACACAGTCAGTTCCCAGCCAAACATCTATTCTGTTTATAGAGGTGTGCGCCTCTGCTGCATGAGTAAGATTATTGGGCAACGCCTAACATTATCTGCGTGATCATAATGTCTTTATAATGCCTTCGTAAAACATTCCATGCACTTTCATAATGCATTCATAATGCATTCATAGAACATAAGCAGCATGTAAGTATACTTTAACATACCTTAACAGCTTCGTAATGCATTAATAATAAACATTAGATGATTATACAATTATGATGTTTATTATGATATCATGTTCTGTGAATGCATTATGAAGGCATTATGCAGGTGCAATTAATGTAATGGTTTATTGATTAATGTATTGCATGTATAAAGATTGTGATACATGGATACCACACCGTGCCGGCCTCTGCCTTCCCCGGTCCCCCTTGCCTGGAACGAAAGTGTCTGAGACAGAAGATTAGATATGTTGTCTTCTGTCGATCATTCCCCTCTGTCTGACTTGTTTGCAGCCATTTTCTGTCTTATTAGTATTAAAAACCAAAAAAATAACCGCAGCAGCATTTGGATGTGCAGGGGCAGGAGAACCAGAACCCGAGGCCGAATCAAATGAAACGAAAATGACACAGCTGACGGCGATATCGATTTCCCGCTGCGCAGAGGACTTCTGTATCAGCTCGGGACTTAGCCTGCTGTTTGTGCAAGGCTTGCTGTGGCTAGTCGACGTGCTGGTGTCGGCATCGATTCCACCAGGTCGGAGATGAACCTGCTCCTTCCCAAGGCTGGCGCGGCGCTGTGTGGTGCAGGGTGGTGGGGGAGGGGGGTGACGGAAGTGAAAAAGCGATGGCCGGCGTCTTCAGAGCTGCTCATCTTACACCCCCCAACACACACAAAAAAAAGTCTGCCAGAAATGGGGTCTAAATACAGCCCTGGACCTGCAGTTGTACTCTAAAACCACTCAGAGCTCAACAGCCTTTGTTCTTAGTTTCGGAGAGGAGAGCCACGACTGGCTGGAGTACAGCTGAGCTCTGGCGCGATTCTGCGGCGATTAATCAGAGGGGACTTGAAAGACATTAGTTAATGTGTTGTTATAATTGAGCGACTGTGGAATGTGCCTGCCGCGCTTGTTGACCTTGGACAAACTAGCACCATTATCTCTGCGGCCGGTGATAAATTAATGAAAAGACAGTGTTTGCATAGATACTGTATCTCTTGCCCGTTTTTTGAAACTCCTGTCATTGACTGGAGTGACACAGATGAACCGAACGGCCAAATAAATGAATCAAGTGCGTGGAGGACCCCATTAATGGGCCCGGCTGAAGCTAGGGGTGGGGTGGGCCGCTATAAATCTGCAGCTTGCTCTGACGCATCGTCCACCGCGCTCCTTTTAATTTTATTAGCTTAAGGGGAAGAAAATGTTAAATTATCCGTGGGGCAATTAGTTTGAAACGATGGCAAACAGTGGTTCATCTGGCCGGGCCACGCACAAAGGGCGGCCTCTCTGTTATGTGTTAAGCTGTTATCTAACAATAACTGGTCTTTTGGTGGTTCGATGTTGGTCAGAAAACTGGGACTAGTATAGGATTAAAGGATTCAGTTCTTAATTTGCCCAAGTACATGGGACTACTTCGTATTGCCCGCGCCGTCGTGCGTTCCACAGCTTGGGGGGTCACAGCACAGGGTCAGCCAACGTGCGATACCCCGTGGAGCTGGGGGTTAGGGGCCTTACAGACATACCACTATGCTGCCAAGGCCAGAGCTCAAAGCAGCAACCTTCCCATCATAGGCACAGAGGCTTAGCCTACTGAGCCACTCACCACCCCTGAATTAACCACCATTAGCTTCCCTCTCGTCCATAAAATTATAGCCAAGAGTAAAAGGGAGAGATTCCCCATGGATAGCAAAGTCTGAACTGTGGTATGTGCCACGTACGCTGGTTTAAGCAGCAACAGTACTGACTTGTCTAGCTGAAAAAATTTGCTATTTGTTTATTATGGTTTGGTGTTTAATTGGAGTTTGAATGTCCTGGAATGAGTTTCTCCCTACAGTTATACATAATAACTTCTCCAGATTGCCGGTAGTACTGTATATGATGTGAGTGTCCTGCAATGAGTGATTTCTCTCGCAAGGTAACGCCCCGTCTGGTGCCCCGTCTGGTGCCCAGTCCGACCTGGAGCTGCATTTTCACAGCCCTGCACTGGGGAAGCAGGTGGAAAATCGACGGATGGATATATCCTGTCAAGTCACTGGTCATCTGTCACCTGTTTTGGAATTCTACATGGCGCAGCTAGCTATTGAGTGTTTGATCACGTGCTATCAAAGACTTCAGAGAGCTAACGTGTGAAAGCCTGCCAATTGCCTGTAATCTCTGCTCTTTGGCTGCAGCTATTGAAGAGCTTAATGGGTGATGTAAACGCATCTGATGTACGGTATCTTTGCAGACGGGCCCTAACTCTGAGTGTCGTGTACGGCAACCACGGGCAATGCTGTCCTGGACCTGCACAATTCACTCAATTAGTATTCTCTGTGGTACTCATCACTTTTGCTGAAGATCAGTGTGTCTTTTAACCTGTACATCTTCAGAATAATTTTCATGCATGGTGTCAATGCTGCACGTGATTTGCATCGTGGTTAATGAGGCGGATCAAACAGTTGCGGCTAATTTGCACCTTTAAGGCCGTGACAATGTCAACATCTCACCTATCAATTATAAGGACGCATTGAATTCTACTGTCGTCTTTCGTGTGTTGTTTACTTTAGACTGGTAGGAACTAACAGTCAACCCATTAGGGCTGGAACGTTGTCATGGAGACCTCTGATTTATATTTAAGTACATACATTTAGAGCATGCAGAGTGTAACACTCCCCCCACCCCACCTCAAGATCACTTAATGACAGTTTACTGGTTTGAAACAGCTTAAACAAGACCCAGTGATTGACTGGTGGAGCGGAGCTTTTGTTTTCAATTAAACAATTAACGCATCGGCCAACCGGTGGCAACCAAGACTCGTCCTTGGGACTGGGTCAATATTTGCTTAGAAGTTGTCCCAGAGACCCCTTCCTCTCCGCACCCGGGGGGCAAAGATTAAAAGGGTAATTTCCAGGGCATTAATTCATTAAGAGCGGCATTGTGGAAAGCAGTGGAAATCCTAATGAAATGAGGATTCCATTCGCGACCAGGGAAAAGGGGCGGCCGTCTTATTGTGCGGTCGCCTGTGCTATTTGCTTTTCAATTAGGCCCAATCCAAACGGACATACAGCATTTTAAAAGAATTCAACCGCTACTTTAAATGATAACAACCTTTTCTGCTGGAGGATCCCATCTAGATAACATTACAATAATGACGGCTTGTTCAAACACAGTAAAAAAAGAGAGAGATGTGTTTTGTCATCTAAAACGGGCCAATCTCTGTGACGGTGCTGTGCATTTAGGTATATGGGGCAAAATGTAGCGACCAGTGAGAGCATACGGTTTGTTCATCACAGGACTGTGCTGTAGTGCCACATATGTGCCTCTATAAGTCACTTTGCTAGCCGTGCTCTTTGAATTTCGAAGCTAAGGGATATTTAAGGGCTTTTAATTGAAGGATAATAGGGGATGTCAAGATGAGAAAGTGTGGAAATAAACAAATTAATCAAATGACTCACATCTACTTTGTTCCTCATGACTCTGCGTTGAATAAACAGTTGAAATATGGTTGTTTGATGAACAAACGAACAGAGATCATTCGTTCATACACTTGGCACTTTCTGTAAATCTGACCGTGGCTTTTTCAAAAAGAAGACTCTCACTGCTGAGGTTTCGATCCATGAGATAATTGTCAGGAGATAATTTGGTTGGGTGACGGACCGACATGAGATGAATTTATCCATGTATGACCTTCATTATCTCCGTGTGGGTTTTCGGATATAGAAAAGTATTGTCGTATATTCAACCCCAGTTGTACCTGTTGGCAAAAGCTACCACACCTTTAAGATGGGGTGTGTACGTACCCCACAACATTTCTGTTCACTGTTTAATTGTGAAATAAAGCAAAAACGGTCAGTGAATGTTTTCAGCGTGTCCACTTCCTGGAACTGACACAAAAATAAAGGCCAAACCGCAGAACTGAAGCGGAGAAAATATTCCAGATTGCTTAATACAGCCTATTGAAAACCGCCTCAATCAGCTACGACCCGTCAAATGCCGGCATGACCCCGGTTCTCAAAAACGAACTTTCATTAATGTCCGAGGATGCATTGTAGGGACGGGCCCAAGGCAAAGGAGTGCGGTGTCCGCAACAGTGCAACTTTCCGTAACAGTCGAAAGCAGGGCATAGCTTAACTCGGAGCGGGCAGATAGTCCATATAACAAGCAAACTTTTCATCAAAGCTCCGATGCAATAGTTGTGTGTTTTCTTGCCGGTGTTGGCTCTGAGTTTGCATGACTTGTGAACCATTACACAATACAGGAAAAAATCGATGCATGTCCTATTGGTTTTGGAATGGCTTTGCATAATTTAAGGCCGTTGAACTGCATAAGTGAACAGGCAGGTGCAGGCAACTGGAGGATTAATCACACAATGTCAGGCTCGAATCATTACCGTTAACTTTTCCAATCATTAACGATGTGCTCACTGAAAACTCTCCTGTGTTTGCCTTCCCGCTAAATGATAACCTTTTTGAAGCTGAATCTCCTGATAGTTGCGGATCGGGTTCTGTGTAAAGCTGATTTAACAGGAAACAGCCTCCCTAAAAAGGATAAGCATGGAAGTCCAGGGATGTGAAGCAGGCTGCCAGTGTAACATCACACCATGCCGGAATGTTGAATACTTTTTATACAACAAAACTGAACTACGTTTGCACACTGTACTACAAAATGCTATTGATTGCGAGCACAGAAAAAGTATTAAATAAAACACCTATAAAGAGAAATCATGTAATTCCCTTATAAAATCAACCGATGTTGCAATGGCGCTCGAAAACCATTTCGATAATTGTTCTTATTAATTTCACCACCTCCGCTCATCCGAATAGATATTGATATTTATCTAAAGAGGTTGCTAGGCGTTAAACGGACAAATAGCGTATTCAGTGTGAAACAGTTTAATTACGCAATTGAGTGAGGGCCTATAACACACTTCTTTATCTTGAAAGAAAAAGCCAATTTCACAATATTACAGGAAGCCTTGCAGCGCCAAAGCGCTCTGAAATGTGCCACTACCATGACATAAGTTATTAAACGGGAACAACAAAGGCACCCTTTAAGACGATGGACATTTCGGTGTCTTTATTTACAGAAAACAAATATATACAATTTCATGATTTTTTTTTCAGTAGAGTTTTACAGGTTTCTGAAATTTTCCCAAAATTCACGTTAAACTATATAAACACCGCAAGCACATTTCATGGGCGAAGTAAATAAATGTACAGACTTTATTATTCGATTCGTTCGTGAAATCGTGTTAAAAGGTAACTATACAGCCCACCATTTCTTAAACGCTGTGACATTATTTAATGTATCTTCCGGAGAGCATTTCCATCCATACAATATGTACAAGCATATATACAAAAAATAAAAAACTTTAGGAACCCAAACGTTCACTGCAGGAAGATGTTTAAGTGGCAGATGAAAAACATATACAGTTCATATCGGGACATTTAGGGAATAGTCTTCTTCAATGTCCAGCTCCTGGTCGGAATCGTCCGACACCTCCGACTCGAGCTCTCCCTGCGACACGGGCGAGGAGGAGCCGTGCGAGCCGCTGCGCGGCGCCTCGCTGCCGCCCTGATCCGGCCCGACGCCCTGCAAGTCCGGCCGCGGCTCGCAGCTTTTCTCCGGATTGTCGCTCTCCAGCTCCCGTTTGCTGCTCTGGGGATTCTCCTGCGCAAAATAAACCACGAGTCACCGTCGGCGCTTATGTCGGGTAACTGCATTAAGAACTCTGCCTCGAATTGCATGACGATTTCGAATTGCAGAGTAAGAAATCCCATCGTTAATTTAATGACATTTAATGTCATTATATTCATATTTATATAATTACATTAATATTATTTATAATATAATTATCATGATATTAATATTTCATATTAAATTTATATGAGAATGCATTGATCTACCAAACAATAACCAACCTGCGCACTGAACATGTTAATATTTGGCCACCAATTATGACAAGGTGGAACCCTTAATCAAAATTAATACTGTGCGTTTTTTTTTAACAGCAAGACATTTTAACAGATGCATGAGAATTTATTTACCGGTGTAATTCTGTGTTTTCAATTGGTTACACAAACGAAAGATTTTCACGGTTTGAACCATTTTAACGTTTAAAATAATACCATAATATTAATTGAATTAGCAGTATTTTGTAAGTGAAGGTACAAATTTCAAATAATCGGAATTTCATCACGATCAGCGAATACCTCGATATCTGATGTATAGGAAAGTGACTGATAATTCACAGGCTACTGAAAACCACAAACTTGGTAACTGCGCGATATATTAACACGATACATTTAATTGCAATCTAATCGCACCTGCTTCAGGCGTCGCCATTTCGCTCTTCGATTCTGGAACCAAGTCTTCACCTGTAAGTAGCATAAAGATATAAATATATAATGCTATAATGTTCGTGCTAATCGATTCTTGTGAAATGACAGAAGTAATGATAACCGAATAATGTATTTTCGTTTTCATTTCGATTTATTTTTATGTTTATATACACAAACTGCCGACTTTGATTTTTTTTTTTTACTCAAACATTTCCCGGATTATTCTAATAATAAACCTTTATTAATTAAATTGATTAAATGATGAAGTAAAAATGAAGTATAACAATTCTAAAGTTACAATTTATCTCGCGCCGTACATCTGGGTCTGAGAGTGAACCGAACACCATTTTTTTGTTCGTTTTGTGTATATGTTTATGAGAGTGCTCCCGAACGCGTCCCGGGGCCTTTTACTTCACCTGTCTCTCACTGAGCTGCAGCATCTTGGCCAGTCTTTTCCGTTCT
>JAODKN010000042.1:11015697-11027763 GCA_026774425.1 Petrocephalus zakoni
CTTTATCTATAGTACCTTACTTGTGAATGTCGTGATAGAGGTGCTGGAATTTAGATAATGCAAATATGCATGCTACATACATTTGGTCTACACTAATTAAAATATTTACTAGAATACTTTGACAGTAAATACGACTTGACCTTCGATTTTGATGTGGCTCGTACTTACCCAAAGGGTCGTGCCTAATCAGTGCGTGGGGGTAATCTCCGCGAGGGAAGGGGTACAGCGCGCCGGAGGTGTACGTGGCTGTCAGCGCGGCGTGGTGCGAGAAAGCCGGGTGTATCGGTGTCGGCTCATAGATGGGAGCCCGGTAGGGCGACACCAGGCTGGTAAACGACGAGTTGGGAGACGGCAGAGAGGGCGCGGGCAGCGGGGCGTTTGGCGCCGCGGCGCCGCTCCTTCCCAGGATATCGTCAATGTAAAAGGGAGTCGGGTGCACGGGCTGGATCGGAGTCGGTGCGTAAAGAGGAAGGCTGGCGCTCACGGCCGGAGAGACGGGATGCTGGTACTGCATGGCGGGTCCCGCTTGGAGAGCAGCAGCGCGCCGGCACGCTATAATCCCGTCGCCCATAAAACTTCTAAGCAGCAGAGCGATCAGGGCAGGCAGCTCCCCGCATCGGACAGGACCCGTTTGCTGGCAGCGCATCCGAGCCCAGCAGCCTAGTCGGTAAGTCAGTAGTGGGAGGGAGGGGATTAGGTCCGAACGGGGCCGCTTCCTGCGGGGACGCGCGCCTTCTGATTGGCCGCCGCACGCACGCGCCGTGCGCTAATAGCCGAAGTGCGGCGGGTATTTACGCGTGTTCGCTATTCGGAGCGTACGTTTGTCATTTATACGGCCGAATAAAAAAAAAAAACTACTAATGTACATGTATTAAATTAATTAATTTGAATTATAGTTAAAAAGAAGTAAGCGTAAGATGCCTGATATTTACTTTTATTTTTTGTTTTCATTTGTTAGTGCCTGGCGGGGTATATATGAGCGGCCAAACGGGAGAGCGCGACGTGACTTTTACTATAATCGATACACGTATCGAAACAGCGAGTGGGCCCGTGTGTTTATTGTGTGGTTTGCTCACGTTTGCATCCATCAGACGTGCTTGCCGCCGCATAGTTTGTGATATAAATTCGATGACGATCTTTACATTGAGTATTATAGCTATGTGCAAGTAACTTCATAAGCAATTTTGGCTTAAATTATTACAATTGGTAGCAAAAATAATAACAAAGTAGTAAAACACAGCACTATTAATAAAAATAGGCCTATGGTTTTTTAATAGAAATAGGCCTATGATTTTTTTGCTTTGCTAAATTAAATTAAAAACGTTAATTTATTACCTTGATATATATTACTGGTTCTGCGATAAAAACAAAACATTACCCCAATAGTCCTACTTTTGGAAAATATGGGCTGTGCCACACTATATGCGGTACAAATGATCACGCACATCGGCATGCCATGCTGGGCCGACTTCTGCCTTTTGTGGTTAATTTGTTTAATTCTATTTGTCAAGTGGATATTATCTGTCAGGCTAACAGCTAATTAAATATAGACTAATTGGCGCAAACGAGGCAATATAGTCTATGATTAAATCACTTGTCGTTTGAAAAGTTTATTGGACTATTGTTCTAAACAAGTCGCTAATTAATTGAATTTAAAGCTTATCTTTAGACTGATATCCAAACCATACGGACATATTTTAGCAAACTTGTACAGAAAAAAAAGAAACACGCTTAGTTTAGTTTCTCTCAGACGTTCATCTCTAGGACTTATATCAGTGAAATATATTCGCAAGCATAACGATTTTAAAAATAAAAATGGCTCAATGCTCGTCTTCAAATGCAAGTTAGACTAGTTAGTTACTAATCCTCTTATCTGCATTGGCTTTGCTTCGATTTTTTATTCTAGCCTGATAAACTGCACTTTCTAACCCCCTTGAGAGAGATAGACCTGCTGGGACCGATGACGGTAAATATGGGCTAAATAACTTCATTCGAAAGTGCGTAGCCTAGATCGCCAATATTTAAAGTTGTTCAATCATTACGGTTCATTGATCGGACTGGCCTCCATTGGCGTCTGGGCTCCTCCGCACAAAAGGTTGTTAAATATGGAAAGCAAGTCGGTTATCTTCCTGTCTTCTGTGCTTCAGATAGGTAGCGGTTGGCGCCATAGCCGAGTGTGTCACGGGTCATCCACCTGATCCGTGTCATGTACCCAATTCATAGTATTATGAATCCCTTCTTTAAACTGAACCCTTCACAACTTAAATTTAAAGCTCTTTTTTATCACCAGTAAACGAGCGGTTTCGTGCATTTCCCAACATTACACTTTTAATGACACATTTCACATCGATAACATCTAAGCGCAAATCGTACGGCTGATACCAAAAATACAGCATCGTTAAGCAATACGTTTTTATTCCAGGAAAATGTAACCCAGACAGATTAATTACACAATATACTACCAAACAGACACATTACTAAACGTATCAAAAATGTATTTTTCTCAGAGGCCTATATATATTTAAATTTTGAATTCCCTACCTAATTATATATAATATATACACACACACATATATATATATATACACATATATATACGGTGTCGTAAGCTAAAGAGCGAATATGGTAGTTAGAAAGTTTATCATGATTATCTCTCAATGAGATTACCGCTAGGAATATGCAAATTATGTATAGAATTGAAAACTTTCTGAATGACCAAAATGACAAATTATAAACTCGGTAAATGAAAGAGAGATTAAGTTACCAAACTAAAGTTTCTAGGATAAGCTGAAAGGAAGCCACATCAGAAGGAGATGCAGTCGCGAACCCATGTAAATCAGGTGTGCATCATATTCTACAAACGTCATTAGCAAAGTGGTTTAAATTCGCAGTTACGACTTTTAATTCAGAAATAAGTTTTTAATCCAAAGCGTTTCATTAAATGCCATAATTAATGCCGCCGTCTGTTAGCACATACTTTTATACAAAACTGTGAATTTTGGTGCATATTCCCACAATTCTTGCTGTAAAACCGGCGTGTGCACAATTTAAGAAACACAGAAGGCCTGTTTTTCTGTAGTATTCTAAGACTGAATTGCAAGCCCTTAATCGGGCTGCGTTTGAGGGGAGCGCACGCCCTCTAGTGGTAGACGAGCCCCTCGGTTTTAGCCGAATTACGTGATGTTTATCACTTTCCGCGCTCTCCCGTGATCTCCTCCTACATGTAACGGTACCGTGACGGGAAGCAATGAGAGACAAATACACATTTACTGAAATTTAATGTTTAAATATTCCATTAAAAATATTTTTCGGTAAAATGACGACAACAGTTACAAAATACACCCTCCTCCAGCAACAGCCCAAGAAAGTGAAATAACATTTAGAAAAAGTTAGAATCAACTTAAGTGACAGAAAAATCAGACAGACATCTCAATTAGTCATTTAGTTTTGAACTCTCAGAGGCAGCTTGGACCGTTGAGGTGTCAAGTGCTTCTCATTTTCCACCTTTGATTGATCAAGGGAAGATTTGTTCTCTTTCCTTCCACCTTTCTTGTGCTTTAACGAAGAAAAAAAAAAAAAAAGGTTTCAATCCATGAACTCAAGTGATGCATATTTTGCAATATAATCTAGTACATGTTCAATTTCTACAGGCAGTGGTCTCACCTTGAAGAAAGGAACTCTTCCATTCTCATTGCATATAATGTTCTCCTCGTAGTAGGAATGCTCAGTGATGACACTGTCATTACTGACACAGACCTCATCTTCCAGGGAGTCCTAAGCCACAGGATGCATTATAAAGTCTCTCGGAATGTCTGCCCATGCAATGACACACTTTAAGCCGGAGAACTCCCATACCTGGTCGACTTGTTCCTCTCTCTCTTCGCTGACGGTCTCGCATGTCGAAAGAGCCGCCTGTAGCTCCTGCTGCTGTTTCCGGAAGTGTTCCAGCAGCTCGTGCCGGTTCTGGGTTTTAGCGAGCACTCTGGGGTAATCATAGTCTTTGCGCTGAGGAGTCAGACCTGAAAGGGGTTGGAGATTCAACCCACCGGATGTGGAAAGTTAAAGTGCAGAATTCACATTCAAGATATCGTACCAGTTGAGTACTCTGTGAATGTGACTTATTTCATCCAGTCGAGTACATCTTGGTCTGGATTTGTACTTTCTGCACCTGAACATTTCACATCTGAAACCCACAGTTCACAACTCTCCACCTCTGAAACAATCAGCGGTAGCGGCCTACCTGTAGGGAAGTCCCTTCTCAGCTCATCCTTCAGGAAGGCATTGACTTTGGAGAAGGCCTCACTGGCACGGCTGGCCAGCTCAGTCCTGTCGCATTGTAGCATGGCCTCGTCAGAGCCAATCCGTTTCTCCAGGGCTGCTAGAGTCTCCTCCACTTTGGCCTGCCGCAGTTGGAGATGGCAGTTTGCTTCCTGGAGGGCTTGTTGACAGCTGGCCTCAACACTCTTAAAAAGGAGAAGGAGATCATAAAAAATTATGCAAGTAAAACTTGGGACTCATGACCAGGTTCTATACAGCAGAATAAAACAAAATGGTAGAGAACATTGTCAGCTTGGATTATGTATGGCAACTGGAGTAGGATGCCAACATGCCTAAGCATTCATCTTTCCTTAATTATTTAACCCATTCCCCTCTTGGCAGAACTCATTTATGGTCGATGAGAGTTGGGAAATCCTAAAGCCAGCTGAAGATGCACTAGAAAGCACCCAGATCCAATAAAGTAGCTCCAACCTGCAGCATATGTTCAGCAGAGGATTTGCGACTTCGGATCATGGACAGCTGGTCCTCTGTGAAGGACGCCACTCCATCCATGGCTGCCCCGCACTGTGCCACCGCCTTCTCGGCCAGCCGGGTGACCGAGGTCTTCAGGTAGGAACACTGGCCGAAGCACTCCTCAGTCACCCGACCTCCCTCCTCGGCGGCACGCCGGGCCTTGGAGATCAGAGCATCGGTGGAGGACTCCAGGAATCCCCTGCGAGAGGCGACTCGCTGCTCTGCCTCGGTGCAGTGCCTGCCGGGGGTTTCGGGGATACACGGTTAGTTGTTGGGCGACTAGTGAAAGTTGGGCTGCTGGAATCTGTACCGGACTTAAATTTCTTTGATAAGTAACGGTACAATAAATGCATGATCTTAGATTTGATCTCCTCCCCCTGCAAGCTACTTACAGCTGAATGTCCTGCTGCAGGTTACTGACTGGGACCTGCACTGCATCAGACTGCCTCAAGAGGCCCTCAAAGTCATTCTGGGTTTCCATTGCCAGCAGGTTTAACTGATTTTGCAGGCAGGAGATCACCTGGGACATTCCCTGTGGCGAAACCGAAGTAAGCTGGTAAGACTTCACGCATTTACAAACCGCTCGCATTTCAGAACTCGTGCGTAAAACGGGGAGCACGGACCGTTGAGTGCTTTGCGTTTGCCTTGACGATCTGCTGCTTCAGGCCATTCTGCTCCGCCTGCAAGGAGCGAAGGCTCTCTGTCGCAGACTCGCGCATCTGAGCCAGGGCCGAGGCGTGCTCGGTGAAGAACGCGGCCATATCACACT
Source organism: Petrocephalus zakoni (assembly GCA_026774425.1). Taxonomy (NCBI): domain Eukaryota; kingdom Metazoa; phylum Chordata; class Actinopteri; order Osteoglossiformes; family Mormyridae; genus Petrocephalus; species Petrocephalus zakoni. Next base: position 11,021,258 of record JAODKN010000042.1, read on the forward strand.
TCATGCTCTCCATCTGCGGACCAGCAGGATATCAAACCGAGATGCAGAGAGACTCCGCTACTCAACAGTGCACAAGACTCGATCTCGGACTAAACGATATTGGAAGTTCACATTGCGATGGGGATTTTTGTGATGCATTGCAGTATCTTTAGAAGACAGGACTTAAAACTATAGCCACGAAGAACTCATCAGTTGCAGCCCTTATGATGCGATATTTGCATGCGCACAGCATGCAATGATATTAACACTTTGGGAAGGCCTAGTTAAATCTGAAGTGGATTCATAAATTAATGAATATTAGACATACCTTTTCTGCCAAGATGGAATGGCTCTGCAGAGTCTGCTTCAGTGTTTCATTCATCTCCATCACAGCATTTATTCCTGGTAGGATCACTGCCAAGAGACCTTCTTCCATGTTGAACTTATGCTCCTCCTACACAGAATGACATGGGTGTCATCTTGGGATTATGGGAGTTTGTGCATAGGCAGTGATTAAGAGGTCAACCGTGGTTCAGACCACCATACCAGAGCCTGGTGAAGATGATCCTTCGCATTCTGGCACAGTGATTCCTGCTCCGCCATATCGGCTTGGCACTTGGTCACACTCTGGCCGACGAGATCTTTGACGCTCTTGAAAGATGAGGCCACAACTGACGTGGCTTCGCTGAAAGCGGTGCGATTCAGGGTCAGCAGGTCCGCTGGAGGGACGGGAGAGGAGGGGAATTAGCACCAAGTCCCTAAGCCATCATGAACTAGAGAAAAGGCAAACTCACCGACAGATTGGGAATAGAAGTTCAGCATGCCCTGATGCTTGGCGCTCTGCTCTTCGACGGATTTCTGCATCCGGTTAAAATCCGCCTCCATCCGGCCGGCGAAGTCTTGCTGCGCTTCCACGTTGTGTTGCTCGACGGCTTTCTTGCGGTCCAGTTTCTCGTGCAGACCAGAAACGTCGCAGGTACTGGCCTCAACGGTGGCCAGCAGCTGAAACAAAGGGTTGGGAAGGCGGTGCGGTTAACGAGACGTTCATGAGACCAGTCACACCAAAGGCTTGGGGTGGGGGCACCCCAGGGCAGAGGCCGTGGTCCCTCACCTTGCCGGCGGTGCCGTACAGCTTGCCCTCGGTGTTCTCCAGCTGGGAGACGACAAACTCCTCTTCGCTGAGCCTCTGCTTGGTGTGCTGAAGGTCACAGCTAGCTTCGTTCAGCTGGTTCCTGACCTCCCTCAGGTCCTCCTGGCACAGGTCCAGCTCACGTTTGCTGTCAGAGAACAGGTCTGCCACCTGCGAGAGAGCATCCAGAATGCGGAAGAGGTCCATCGTTTTAAGATCATAAGAAACATCCTAGAACTTGACGCAGATCACAGGCCTAGTGCCTACTAGACTTTCCGGCGAAGGCTTTGCTTTTCCTCTTGGTCAGACCCAAGCTTGAGGTTTGCTGGAGGTGTGCAGCCAGCAGCTTCAGTCTTAGGTTAACATTCACATCGCCCACTCTCCCTGTTCATACCCGTTTCATCTCGTCCTCCAGTGCCGTCATCTTCTCTGTGAACTCCACGATCTGCTCTTCCTGTGTCACCATCTTACTGTTCATCATGCTGTAATGAAGAGAAGTCAGTTACTGGATGAACTTCGAGACAGGACCACAGTCTAAAGATTTGTTACCCCAGCATTTAAAGTCCCCCCCCATGCCCAATTTCACACAAGTTTAAAAATTACAACAGGCAGTTCAGACGTACTCAAAGTTCTCAGTGGATAAATAGACACCGTTCTTCTCCCGGGAAGCAGCCAGGTCTCGTTTCAGACGCTCGATCTCTTCCGTGTATTCCTGTTGGGCCAGTTGACACAAACCCATTTGAACTGCAGAGCTCGACGACAAGGAAAGCCCAGAGTCCCGTTTCTGGAGAACCATGACTTTTTACCTTGATCAGAGCTCTCTTAGTCAACTTCTGGTTAATCTCAGGCTTGTTCATGATGTTCTTTGCCCTGTTGGCATACTCCAGCGTACTCAAAGTTTCCTATGAGGGGTGTTTAGGAACAAGTGTCACAAACTCCAGTCATACAGAAAAATATCACTCCACCTAGAAAATATGCATTTCACAGTTTTACAAAAGGTGAAAGGTCATCAGGAGTAACTCAGTATATTTTTGAGCAGGACTGTATTTATATTTGACAAAAGTCCTCTCTCAGAACAGACCTCCAGGTTGATGGAAGCTGGAGAGACTGTGGCGATGATCGAGGTCTTTGTTCGGCCGCCGAGAGAGTCCTGGAGGATGCGCGTGAGTTTAGACTCCCTGTAAGGCACGTGGGGAGTCCTCTCCACCAGGGCCGTGATCACACGGCCCAGTGTCAGCAGGGACTGGTTGATGTTGCCTGCCTCTCGGGCGCGCTTGTCCACAGCCCCCGAACGGCCAATGTTCTCGCTGCCGGCCAGGTCGACCTACGCAGAGCGGGACCAGAAGGGTTTGGTATAGCGGCAACATTGAGCCGTCGTCAGCAGACCTGAGGGGAATATGACGCTTACCAGATTCAGCTTGCCAATCTTAACCAGCTCCTCCCCGTCCACAGTCGTCTCCTTCATGTGAATGGTTATGGAGAACACCGAATGCGAGCGGCTGAAACGGAAGGAAGCGGCCGTGAGACCTTCCGCGGCAGCTGGGGCCGCGGCGGGGAGGACGGGGACGGGGCTCTGCCTCGCACCTGGAGTACGCGTTCATCAGGGTAGACGCCGTCTTCCGTTTGGCAGCGCCGTGCTCCAGAATCTGATACACCTCGTCCTTGTTGTGTACCGTGATTTCCTCCAGGCCCTTAATGATGACCCCCCGCTGAAAGAAAGAGGGGGGGGGGGGCAAAGTAGGGGTGGGTGACTTGGCAAATCCCCTAAGACAGTACCTACTGTTTGCCATTACGCGTTTACTGGGGCATTGAAGTGGATTTGGCTGACAAAATAAATTTCAGATTATGTATGAGCCATACAACTATGAGAATATGCAGATGTACATAACGATCATTCCATAAAGACAGATCATGGAGACAGTGTAAATCAATCCCCAATGACAGTCAAATCATATAGCCCTAGGATAGTTATTTTTAGTTATCCAATTACTGCAGCAGTGTTACAGTCTTCAACCAGAGTCCCCATCTCCACACAGGTAAACGTCAAATTCCAGCATCTCAACTTTCTTTCTCTCCCTGTTTTTTGGTTGCATGCACAGTTTTATAAACTTGAGATTCCCCTTATAGAGGCTGAAAAAAAGTCCCCACAAGATCGGAATTCCAGGAAAATCGCTGAGGCCCCACAAGCTCTAAAAGAGGGAGAGGCATGTTAATTTGCCACATAAATGAGCAAGGATGCGGGCCGTACCTTATTGCGAGGGTCATCAAACATCTGAAGCCTCTCTGTAACATCAGCGGACGGGCTGAGGAGGTCGAAGAGCTCCTCGTTATAGATCTCCAGTAAGGACACCTTCACAGAGAATTCCGTTCCATTATCCGACAGCCTCTCGAAAATCTGATGGAGGGTACGTGGGATGACACCTGCCAGAGGATCCTGGGGGGGGGGGATCCAGGATATGCATGTCAAAACTGAAAATTATAGGCTCAACACAGTTATGCATCCACAATGTAGTGACAGATAACATCATAGAAAATCTTGTCATCATTTGCCAATTATAATATCTGAAAAATCATAAACTGACTATAAGCACAAAGTACTACTTACTTTGGGACAATTTGGCAATTTAATGGAAAATACACATTTCTCAGAAAAAGATATTCATACACAAGAGTCTTCATTTGGAATTGCCTGTGAGATTCCCCACTGACCTCTTCCCATGTAAACTCCTCATTTGGAGACCTTTCACCTTCCATTGTGAAAGTCTTTCCCGTCCCAGTCTGTCCATATCTGCAATTTTAAAAAGGCGAAAACAAAGTTACAGACACCGACTAATCCTTTGACAGCTAGTAGGAGAAGCACAACGCCAGGCCATCATGTCCCCGACTAAGATGGACAGGCGTATCGACTTCAGCACTCACGCAAAAACCGTGCAGTTGTAACCCATAAAGACTTCATCCAAAATCGGGCAGACCACGCTTCTGTACACCTCGATCTGCTTGGCCGCGGGTCCGAACACCTGCGCCACAAGACAGAAGAGCCGTAAAGGACCGACCCCCTTCCCGAGCCGTCACTGGGGGGGTCCGTAGGCATGGCTCACCATGTCAAACGTGTACGTCTTCCTGGCGGACTTATCGCCCGCCCCCCCGGTGCGCACCGTCACCTCCCTGCGGCCCTGGTCGCACTCGATCACGGCGTGGGAGGACTTGCGCTCGGCCGTGTTGAAGGGCCTGGGCAGATGGGCAGATGGACGGGCACAGGGTTAGCGTCTCCGGGGGGGGCATGGGGCGCCCCATAAGGCGGCCCTGGTCCTTCCCCCTTTACCTGCATCGCACCACCACCTGGATGTTCTTCGCCTTCTCCTCCTTCTTGCTGATGATCGAGGAGCTTGCCGACATTCTCGCCCCGGTTATGGTCTGGGGGGGCGATAACGGGGCAGCATTAGGTCCCTGGGGGGCCAGGAAAGGGGGGGGGGACGCAGCCAAAAGCGGACCACGGCTTTGCAGCCATAAGATGGGAGCCGTGCGTACTTTTAGAGAAAATAGCCACACTTATATAAATATATTATATATATAAAAAAACACTAATCAATCAGCCAGAAGAGTGACGTAACAAGCAGCGGAAAGTGCCGAGGCCGACGAGCTCCTATACGAACTCCCCACCGAGGACCTCCGCGTCTTACCTGCTAGCCCGGGATTCCGCTACCAGTCGCTGCCTCCTCCGAGTGACACGAGAGTAGTTTGTGACCCCAAAAAACAGGCAACTTTCCCGAAGTAAGTGCGCCGTTTCGCCCCACCAGCACCAGCACCGCCGCTCCGCTTCGCCCCGCAGCGCGGCTCGCACTATTTTGAATGTTGCGACGGTGTTTTCGCCGGCCAATCAGAGGAGAGGACGAGTCGACCGCCTGCTCTCATTGGCTGAGGCGTGAACGTGCGCCGAAAGGCACCATGGGAACTTAAGCGAATTTAAATTAGAAATGAAAGAGGAACTGCTGATGTTGTGCTGGATTTTGGTGCTTCTCGCCCTCGTAACGGATCTGCTAGGGCGTGTTTATCCTTAGCTGGTCTTTAATGCAACACACGATCGTGCAACTTAAACTCTTAAATTCAACTTAACTTCATCCCCTGAGAGCTAGGTCCGCTAGGGAATTTCGTCTTTCTCGATAACACATGCACAGTAATTTCAGTGTTTGTCTTATTTTTATGCATTATTTTATCTTATAACAACAGTTGAATTCCATAGACTCCAGGCGCCTTTGACCGGCATGACTTGCTTTATATGATACTATGCATTTTTTCGGTTGCGTATTAATTTATTTACTTAAAATGTAATATATGTCATGTAGATATAAAGGTTGTAACGGAGGCAGTCGTGGAGGTGAAAGCTCCAGAACTGGAGGTATTTGGAGAGTCTGGAGAGAGACCCCAAAGATTCTGTTGTTTTGGTAAACCATGCAACGCTGTAGGAGAGGTTTGGGACATTAGCTCTGGGGATACTGAGTGGTGGAAGGAACAGTCAGAGGACCCCCTCAAGCCAGTGAACATGCCCTTTCATCACAAAGAAGTGCTGGAAACCTCTAGTGGATTAGAGTAGTGTTTTCAACCCGGTCCTCAGGGACCGCCAGACAGTACACATTTTCGCTCCCTCCCAGCTCCTGGTAGTCAGCTGACATTGTTATAATAGTCAGAAGCCCCCATGGCAGCAGAGGTGGACGAGATCTGTGGAGAGATGTTGAAAATACTGTATATTGTTGCAGTTATGTGGCTTATATGATTCTTCAATATTTCATGGAAGGTGCGTAGACTACCTCTGGACGGGGAAACGAGGTGCTCCCTTTTTGGATCAAACTTCTCTGCCTCCCTGAGAATGCCTATGGCAGGATATTGGAGAGGAGATTCTGCCCATAGGTTGAACCATAAGCTCAGTGGGTTAAGCTTCTGTACCTGTGAAGATTGGCAGTTCTAGCTTCAGCAGAATACTCGAATGTCTGCAAAGCCCTCAACCCCCAGCTCCAGGAGTGCTGCATGCTGGCTGACACTTGCCCTAAGAGCTTACTCTCACCTGTATATGTGTCTCATGGACAGCAAGAGAATTTTCCCATAGGGATCAATAAAGTAACTATTAACTTCTTCAATTCCTGTATGAATTTAGGATACTTGAAACAAAATCATAGTTGTCTAGAGTGGGTGCTGGTCTCCACTCCAGTTTGTGAATTTCATGAACTGATGATGTTGTGCTTCTGGCTTCATGCTACCTGGAACTTCAGCATAAATTTGAGATATTCATTGCTGTTTGTAAACTCTCAAAGATGAGAATCAGCACCACCAAATCCTATGCCATGGTGTTGTTAAAGAAATTAGTCCTTATCCTTACCCATGACCATGAACTGTAGATAATAAC
>JAODKN010000042.1:11033770-11057550 GCA_026774425.1 Petrocephalus zakoni
ATTCAAAAGGACTAACCTTATCATTAGCCAATGATATGTTTTGAATTGATGAGTGATGGATGAGTGACACTGTGTTGGCCAATCACATTTCAGCTGAGGTCTGTGTTCCTGTGGCCCCGCCTCCATGTACTTCCCTGGTCATCTACTCTTTGTTAGTTTTGTCCGGTTAATTTAACCTTGGGTGGGGAAAGTTCAGAGGCTGCCAGTTGCAGTAATGGGTGGAATGTCTCGTTTAATGCAAGCCTTGTGGTTTGGCCCCCTAACTGGGTGTTTCCTGTTTTAAGGGGCCTATTCGTGCATCTTCCAGAGATTCATCCAGTAGAGCCGTGTTTCCCAGTCCGGTCCGCCAGTGACCCAGAACATGTGAGGCTTTATTTTGCTTGTCATTTCCAGGGAAGGTAAACCCCACGCAGTGTGAAGCCATGACCATGGTGGCTGCCCAGGTGATGGGCAATCACGTTGCCGTGACGATCGGAGGCAGCAATGGACACTTTGAGCTGAATGTCTTCAAGCCCATGATGGTGAGAGTGCATTTTTCATTATATCGTTAAAGGTGATTTTTAACATGAATCATCTACTTTTACAACCAAAAAGCAGCGACTTGTCAAATCATTTCTTCCTCTACTAATCTGAATGAAGACTCTGCTTTCAGTAATACAGGATCATCATTTTGACACTGCTATCCTCCACAATCTCAGATTACCTCTGGATGATTCAGAAGTCGCACATGCATAGTAATGAATATATGAATCTGTGTATATATAATAATAATAATAATAATAATAATAATAATAATAATAATTTGTTAATAAATAGTTTGTGGGTAAATGAATAAAAGGTTTGAGTTATCAGTGTGAGACTGCAGCCCTGAATTATACTCCTGGACCCTTCAGTTCCCTGGTAACCTAATGCCCGTAGAATAAAGAGCGAGATCAGATTTATTGCGTGTGTACCGACTAGTGATTCACTATGGTTTACGAGGACAGCTGGGGACTCGTTCCCCTTATTTGTCTGATGATCATTTTATAATTTGCTTACTAACTTAACTTACTAACTTACTTACTTAACTTCATCTAGATAATAAGGACAATTTGCGAGACATTCACACATTCACCAGTAGAACTGTTCACTGTCACATAGAATATATGTGGGAAGTTAAATCAACTTGGGAAAGTAATTCGTACTCTCGATCTTCTGGTGTATTGTTTCACACGTTTACTTTGAAAGTAAACCAGCTCTTCTCTAAAATGTAGCAAGGCATGCACCCAAAACCAAATTATGTAATGTGGTTTTATGCTTTGAGGGCAGATTTCTCTTCGTGGCTGGTTACTCCTTGGTAACATTTTTGGCCAAAAACAGTTGAAAGGCACACACACACTGCTATGTTTTCTGAATATATTTTTACTGTATAAAAATACGGTAAGAGATATGCATTGCAAGGTGAGGACAATTGGTTAGTAATATTTTATTTTTTGCAAATGCTCTGTTTGTGGCTATTTCCATTTTTCCTATGGTGTTGACAGGTTTTGTTTACCTTGCGTCTACAGTTTTGCTCTTACATAAGAGAATAAATCTGCATGTAAGAGCCTTCTGCGCTCTACAGTGTCGTACTCAACAGCTGAATTCAGACCGGCGCTGATGTATTTTTAATATGGCTGCATTTGTGCGTCGTAATTGGCGACTGGTGATGATGGAGGCCTGCCAAGGCCTCCGGTTTTGTAAGACCAGTTTTTGCTGCATTGCGGTGGAGAACTGGCGGCCCGTTGTGAAGCAATCTGGTATCCAAGACCCGGTCTGCACTCTGTCCTCCCAGATTAAAAACGTGCTGAACTCCGCCCGTCTGCTGGGCGATGCCTCCGTCTCCTTCACCAAGAACTGCGTGGAGGGCATTGAGGCCAACAGAGAGCGAATCAGCAAGCTGATGAACGAGTCACTCATGCTGGTCACGGCTCTCAACCCACACATCGGTAAGCCAGGCGCAGCCACTAGAGGGCAGCCGCGTACAGCTTTCCCGCACTGACGGAACGGTGAAATCCTCCCAAGGTCAGACTGAACCGAAGGGGGAGTGTTTGTATATTTTAACCGTCGTCTTCCCTAGGGATGCATTATGCTATTACTTTTTTTTTTTTTTTTAAAAGGGCATCAAAACATTTAATTTTTCCTTCGGTTTTAAATGTTGCTCCTAGCATAAATGTCAAAGGTAAGTGGATTCAGAGTGTCAACCAAGACTGAAGAATGGTAGCAGATGTTGTCGGTCAGACCTAATTAGACCCGCAAACCCACCTGTACCTGGGACACGTGAGCCAGCGGACCTCAGACGGCATTCCTCTGTGTCCGTGTCTGCCGGTTCAAGCCGGGTCAATGCTGCAATCAAGCTCTTTGTAGAAATGTGTGATGAGATTATTATAAAAAAAAAAACTGAAGAGAAGTTGCTTTTTCAGCTGATGCAGAGAGGCCGGACCTGAGGCTAAATGATTTCTTAGCACTCATTTTAATCTCCCATGATGAAACCCCATCTGTTTAGTTTAATGGATTACCGTATTCACTGTAATGCAATCAAGGGCTTTTTAATGAGCGTTTGAGGGCCCCTTTGCTGTATCGGTCTATGCAGGGCTATGCTGTGATGGTACTAAACAAACAGTGTGTCAGCATCACTTCTGGATGGATGCTAAAGATCTTATTTAAAAACTGCCTAAATATGAGAGTTCAGGAGGCTTTTTAAATGGGTTCGCCTTGCCCAAGGCGGCCTTGCCCAGCCATTGTCCTTTTACCCTCATCGGCTTCGAAATTCTTTGTCAGAATCGGGCCTGTACTCCAAAGGTAGCCCTGTCTGGAGTTGCATGTGGTCTCGTAGCCCTGGATGTCTAGACTCCTTGGAGCTAACCAATTACTTTGCCCGGCAATGCCGCCTCCTAGGTTATGACAAAGCCGCCACCATCGCCAAGACGGCACACAAGGAGGGGTCGACACTGAAGGCCACGGCCATCAAGCTCGGGTACCTGACAGAGGAGCAATTCGACCAGTGGGTCAAGCCTCACGAAATGCTGGGACCCAAGTAGGGCGTGCTGCAGTGCCCCGGGATTAAACAACACGCACTTTGTACAATAAAAGGAAAACTCTTTGTGCGAAAGAACATTGTGATTTTTCCCCGCCCTCTTCATTAAAGTGATGTGCGCACACGGGGAGCTGGAGAAGGTTCCGGAAGGTTCCGCCGATGATGTTTTCATATTCCCCAACTTGTTTGGCTTATTGGAAAGGGTCTGTCTTTGATGTAGTCTAATTTCCATGCTGATATATAAAAGAACAGTGCTTTCAGATATTTCTGTCCCTGGTAGCTTTGCTCAAGAACGCAGAGCTTCAGTTTCTGGTTTTTCTTAAGGCCAGAGATGGAGGCCATTTTTTTGCCCAAGTCCTCATGTCACCTAGAATCCCTCCTACCCACGTAATCCTGGATTTCTCCTGGGGGTGGAAGACGAGTAATGAGGTTTTAAGATGCCTGTCTCAGCCAAAAAATCCAGTGCTCTTAACCATTATTTCATGCCGCTATTATTTTTATTGTTATATATATATATATTTTTATTCATGGGTTTAAGAATAGTTTCAAAGACGATGCTATCCATGCACCCTGTATGTGTGTGTTGAAGTACGCAAGGGTTTGGGGATTGATTAAAGGACTGCTAATAAAATATAGTTGCTGCTGGTCTGGCCCAAGAGGAATAGCATATCTCATATTGACCCAGGCAGATGGGAAGAAAGAGGAGATACTTCATGCCCGATGAAACCGATGCTGACTTTAAGTAAGTGCTAGTAAGGACTTCAGTGGTGTTACCATGGATACAGATGTCCCTTCGGAATTCAACTGTGCTGTCTAAACAAAACTACCACTAAAATGACACTCATTTGTTCAAAAGTCATAGTTGGATGTATGATGGCGTGGAGAATAAAGTTTATATCGCGTTAAAGTGAACCTGTGGTGAAACTCGTTTGTCGCGAGGTAATTGAATGACTATGAATGACCAGTTGTCATAATGCAGTTTCTCTAACGAAATGTGCAATTAAAATGAATATCGTCAAGCATGTAGGTTATTGTGTTAGGGTTCAAAAATGTGGGATAATCTCGTTTTGGGAAGTGGCGAAATTAACTTAAGGCCAATTAGTTACGAATGCAAATCCGCAGGCCATTTGGACGTTTATTGTGTTTTGTAGAATAAATTGAATCAAATTTCACTGATTTCTTGTACGTTTGGAGCTGTGAAGCTGATGTTGAGGAAAATCCATCTGGAACAAGCATCACCTGAACGTAAAACACTGGAATAAAAAGCCGAAATAAAAGCTTCTATAAAATAATAATAATAATAATAATAATAAACGTACAATCTCGATTGTCCTTAACACACCGTGCAAAGTTGCATCTGGAGCTTTATTCTGCTTGTGCGCAGTTTGCCCGCTGTCATGGCTCGTGCTGCATTACAAAACCAAACGGCAATTTTAAGCACGCTGCTAATTTGCAATTCTCCTTTTTAAAGCCCCCGACTCCTCCGGATCACACGGCACATATTTATTATCAGGCTTCGCGTGACCGCGCCTCCGGTGCCATATGGCCCTCCCAGCGGCTCCTCGGGCCGCCGTGGGTGTGGCTGACCTTTCGAGGCTTATACTTGTCAATACCGGGGACTGAGCCGGGAATCGGGGCGCAGAGGGGGCCGGATGCGGGCCCCCGCGGTGACGGGCGCTCCCTGGAAGGACGAGCGCGCGTCCCCGCGGGCGCGTCCTCGCCGGCGCCTCCGTCTCGCCTTACACCTGTCGCGCCAGCCTCAGCAGCGCTCGATGTTTCCCGACAAGCTAATGATTTGTCTTTTAATGACTGCCTATTAGGACAGACTTTCTCATTTAGCACGCCTTCCCCTCCCCGGGTATATATCAGGGTTATTCCTCTCTCTATCTATTTTAAACGCCCATGACAGACTCCCCGTCTAGTGAAATGAGCGGCCGTATTAATAGCCGCCAGAGCCCCGGCAGTCGATGGATGGATGGTGGGAGCTGAAATAGTGAGATAAAGACGCTGCGTTGTTGGGGAGATGAGACGAGAGTAAATGAGCGTTTAGGCGTAACGCGTTAAAGGACGGTTCTGCTGCATATAAACCCAGCAGGATCAGCATCAAAACATGGACTTGGAAACCGCCGCCCGAAATGGATATTAAATCGCTCTCGTTAGAAGAATGATGGGTCGTTCTTTAACATAAAAAACTGAATTATTTACGGGGTGACTTATTTTAATCGTTTTCAGAGCTGCGGAAGGAGTCTGCATGGATTGTTTTGACCTACACGTTAAATCCGAGACAGTGGACTGTGAACAGGTGTTCAATTATGAAAGAAAAGTAAAACTGACAGCTAGTTAGCCAAGTATATCTATGTGCTGCAACAAAAAATTGGATCCTCTAACTGGTTTTTTATGCAATAGATTTATTAGCACAATACGTCTGTTTTATGGGCCTGTGTAATATGTCAACACTTGTTAAAGGTAGCAATGACTAATTAGCTTTTAACTAAGTCAGTGTTCTGAATTTTAACTCCCGATATAGCTGTTGATGTGACAAGACAAGTGAGTTTACTGCCTTGCAGAGTGGAGGGAAATCATGAAATATTAAATTGTGGCTCAGCAGAGACAGATCCCTCACAGATCAAAGTGGGATTTGGGATATTATTTGTAGAAGCCATCGGTTTAAGTGTATGGTTTTTTTTTTAACTTTTTTTTGAGTGCGCACAGTTTACTGAGAGAACTCGGAGTACCCTGGTGTTGATGAGTAGGATGAGACTTCAAACCCACAGTTGGTGCGATTACCATGTGCTGTCAATCAATCATTGCCTCGCAGAGTCTGATTATCCAAACAAACAGCAGAATGTTACAGATTCCACACATGACCTGAATTTATTCCCCGTACTATAATGGTGGGGTGCAATGATATTGCACAACAAACCTCGCTATCATGTCAATAATTTCCCCACAAATTGTTTTGTTCTTAACAAAGGAACCTGAGTAAACTGCCTTTTGGCTGATTCATCACAGGAATCATTCTCTTAATGAAAGTACTTATGTCTGTCATCAGAGTAGGATGATGTTACATTAGAACTGGTAAGCCATGTTTCAGATTGATGTTTTATACTATGTAGTATTTTTGGTATTGGAAAATAACATAAAATTTCAAAATATTCTGTTCTGTGGCATATTTGCTTTTCTGTGCTGCGGCAAACTGTTAACTCTTTTGTTCCTGTGTTGCTTTTGTTTATCATGACTGAAGACTTTGTTCCCTATAACGTGGCAGACTGATGAAACATAACGTAACAGTCTGTTGTTTTTTTGTGTGGTGTTTGTTTGTTTTCTTGTATTACAGCACTTCATTAAATTGATTGATACATTCATGTACACATTTTTGTCCAAAATAACATAAATGTTAAGAGAGATTGGGGTCAGGGAACAGGACAAGTCAACATCCTGGAAAACTTTGGGTCTAGGGCCTTGCTCAAGTTATGATTATTACTTAACTAATCAGGGGATTCGAACCCAGAACCATCCGGATACGGAGACAGATCTCAAAGCTACTTACCTGCACACCATGTAATACACTTTTACATATTATGTGGCATTTAAAACAATGTTGTATTTGGAGGGTTAAAAACTTGTTTTTAGAATTTCATTGAGGACGTTGCATGAAATTTCTGTAATGTTCTCCTGATGCGTTCGTGACCCTCAGAGTTCCACATGTACCTCCGAGGCATTCCCATAGCCGGAGAAGGACTTTGAAACCCCGCACATTTTCCACGCCGCCCCTGTGAGAACGTGAACTTCAGCGTCAAACGAGAGCTGAACAGGGCTGGGGTGCGAGGGGGTCCGGCTCAGGGTGTCTGACAGCGGGGAAAATGAGGGAGGAATCAATCGGAGACTGTTCAGGACCGGACTGCGAAACGTCTGGGGCTGCCAGAAATGCAACGACAAAAACAAAATGGTAATGCCCTCCCCTGGAACCATGCAAAGACAAATTTCCGAGTCCTTTATGGTGGGGTAATACAGGCCAGAGAATATCGTCCCCTCTATAGGCTGTGGTTTGGACCTATAGTTCCAGAAACCAGCGGGGCCAGATAGCAAAATAGTGTATAAGCCACAGAAATTATGTGGCTTGTTTTACTATGCGTGCTGCATAGTAAATTACTAACATGGTTTAAGCTTGTGCATTTTGTCCCGTTGATGTCTAGCGTAATATCGTTCTACGATGATGGTGTGAAGTAGAACACATAAATATAGAACCCCCAAATCTCTAGTGAACAGATAAATAGCTAAATATATCATAAGGCTAATGTTATACTCTGGTGAATCAACACGGTTCTCAGTATTTTCATCTTTTGCTGCCTAACCTTGACAGAGAAGGCAGACGCGATGTCAAATTTTAGCGCAACTCCAATGCGTCTGTGATGAGTCACCAGGACTTAAAGTCATTTAAATTTGTCACTCGTAGGTATAATAGTTCGATGTGTAGGTGAGCGTGGAATCTTTTTGCTGGTTATCCGTTTCAGCATTGCTCCGAATCGGAGTTCATTCAGTGTGTAGCGGTATCAAATTTGACTGTGACAGCAGCCAGCGGCTGGCGGGCCGTATCTGCGCATCGATCCGCCTCCCCGTCCGCGTCCGTCCCTCTCTGTAGGCCTGCCCCATCCCTCCCAGTCTTCACCCTGCCTCCACCATCCCAGCCAGGAAGTTGAGCTATCTAGTTTCCCCTCAAGAGGCCTGGGGATGAGCGTCAATGGTCCTTATCTTAAAACAACCCCAAATGGAACTGGCGGCTTAGGGGATGCTTTCTTAATCACAGGTCCATCAAATCCCATCTGGTCGACTGCGGATTGATTTTTTGCAACTTTTGTATTATTCACACGGCAGGATGAAATTTTCCTCCTCTGATGAAGGCGAGGACTTCTGAGATGCGGGGAGCCCGTGAAGTGGCTTTTCTCGCTGTCAGAGTGGAAATAAAGGATGCCCAATTGGACGGGAGTAAGGCAATCTAGTATGTGTGGCATAATCAAGTAACAGTAAAAGCATCTGACCCTTTTGTCTACTTTCCTGTGCGTACAAAAGCTCTCAGAGCGGATGCGGAGCGACATACTGTAGCTGGAGGACCCAGTGCAATGAGAGAGGATTTCAATTACAAATTCAGGGCTGTGGATTGTTACCCCGGGGCACAGAGGAGATGAAAACTGATACAGCAGTTTGGGCCTCTGTTCCCATTGCACACAGATGCACTGAAAATTTCCACCGCGAACCAGGAGCGCTGACGGTGTTAGCTGATTAGCCAAGCGCAAATGTAAAGCACGCAAAAGGCATGCCCAGCTGGCACGTTAACAGTGATGCTAACTGATAGCTGGCAAGACCGTTTGCTCTCACTGGTAATTGTTATGGTGCTCACATTGCCTTTGAGTCGATATTTGTTCGGCCATTCTTCTATCTAATGTAATTCTCTCTCCAGAATACTAATGCTGGCACTTATGTAGCAATAAGACTCCAAAATAGTAGTTTTAAAAAACAGTGTCAGTTGTTCTTGTAAGGCAGTAATCACAGTATGCCAGACTGTATCCATCTGTGTTTCATACCTGCTTCTCCAATGCAGGGTCACAGAGCCTGTCCCAAAAGCAAAGCAGGGAATAACCCAGGACAGGGTGCCAATATCATTGATTCACAGACCCAGGGCGAAGACTCGAACCCAGGTTTCAGAGGTATGAGGTAACAGTGCTAATTCCTGCACCACCGACTCACCCCACTAGGTGGCACAGTCATTAAAATCTAATTAATACCTTTTACTGGGAAGTCCAGTAATAGTATCTACATACAAGAAGAGAATGAAGAGGTGATTTTGCCGTCATTTTATAAAGCTTACGTGGATGACTAATATAAAAAAAACCCCACTCATCCACTCTGTTATAACATTTTAATATAGAATGTTTAATAACATGTTTCTGTGTGGCAAAGAATATATTATTCTGAACTCAAACAAAGAATTGCATAAATATGTATAAGACTGTAATTATTCTCTTTCGCTGAGACAGCCCATTTTCACAGAGTTCATGTTCAACTGAAATAAACTGTGTGAAAAACTCCACATTGGCTTATGAGTTTAAAAGATTCCATAATTACACTCTGGAAATACTGTAATGAAGTTGATTTTTAGTATATTGGAAATCTAACACCTAATTCAAGATGCTAAGTAGTACTGGTCACTAAAGACTCCATTTTCCTGTTCCTTTTGTCACTGAATTGAGTAGATTGTAGGCAATGGGTTGGTCGACAGTAGGTGGTCCTTCAAAAGCACTGTAGTTTTCTCCAAGGTAAGCAATCAAACTATCGATAAGTGTTAATTTATGGCATACAAAAAGGGTCTGAATACAGAATTCTGAAACATGGGCTAGATGACTAAAGACTTGCCAGAATCAATCCATCCATTCATCTTGCTACCACTTTTCCAGCCCAGGGTTGTTTGGATAACCTAATTGAATACAAAAAGTTTGGTCCAAGGATTGAGCTTGGAGGAACGCCCACTGTTTAAAGCTGCTTGGTTGTGGTGGTGTGACATTTCAAACAGAGAAATGTGTTAAGAAAGTGTTAGCTAGGAACCAAAAATATCTGCTGAGAAATCCTGCAGAATAATTAAGGGTCTACTATGTTGCTGACATGTAAAGGGAATCCGGTACTATAATGATGGCTGTTTAATATCATGTGCAGGGGAAACTGAGCTCATGTCAGCCTGAGTTTATTGTTTTCAAATAACAGTTGTTTTATTATTTAAAAATTCATCTAAAAATTGAGAAATTGTTAACAAAAGGTTTTAAATTTAGACTGCAATATGGCTGCCAGGATGTCATTGTTATGCTAATCGCTTATCCAGTACAGGGTTATTGGGGGGCCTGCATAGGGCACAAGGCTGGGGGGGTTGCCAATCCATCAGTAGGCACCCACACTACAGACTCACTAAGTGCACACACTGCAGAAGAACATGGCAACTTCACACTCACGGCAGACGTGGGAGCCAACCCCAGGCTCATAAGGTTTGAGGCAACAATGCCAATGCAACAGCCCCATGTAGATGGCAAAAATATTAATTGAGCAATAGGATGTATGTGTGTGTGTGTGCATGTCAGCCATAGCGTGTGTGTGTGTGTGTGTGTGTCAGTAGGAGCTGGTAATAAAGGTTAAGTCAGTTATGCGCATGAATAATATATTCTTAGTGAATTAAATAGGCCGAATATAATGCCAACCAACTTACAGCTACGCACTGGCATAATAATATCAGCTTGCAGAGCGCCCTCTCCGCCGCAGAGCCACTGCCGGTGCACAGCGCCCAGTTGCCTAGGCACCTACAACCTCTCAGTTCCTCGCACGCGATTGGTCGGGGGTCGAGGCGCGCCCCCGCGCGAGTTGTGGGCGCCGCGCGCTCCCGCCGCCTCGGCTCGGTTTGAAAGGGGGAAGCGGTAGCAGGATAAGCGCCGAGCGTCAGCTTCTCATTATTTCCAATGAATTATCATCGCATTCCAGCGCCCGCCAGCTGACGACTGCGCCGCAGATCCCCCCCCCCCGAAAACAGGATTCGTTCCCCGGCTGCGTTTCCTTGAGGTAAAACCGCGATCCGGCCGTTTATTGCATCTATTTGGGTTTTTTTTCTCCCTCTTCTGAAATGTAATGGATTGATCGGGCGCTGCGGGGCTCTCATAGCAGGCTGCCCCCGCCACCGAAGCCTCTAATGGCTCTTGTTTCGCTGTAGAAATAGCTACCCGACAAAGCGTTCGCTTTTTTTTTCTTATTTCCCTGCATGCAAAAAGCAACAATAAAATCAATGCATAAATATACATATGCATGCAAAAAGCAACAATAAAACCAATGCATAAATATACATATGCATGCAAAAATCAACAATAAAACCAATGCATAAATATACATATGCACCTTCCGCCGGGCGCGACGCGCGTGCTGATCGCGGTCAGGACCGTGCATCCTCAGATCGGCGGTTCGGTATCGCGTCCACATGCACGGTCGCCTTCATTACTACGGGGCTCGAACGTCAAGCCTCGGCGGGGCTGACAGTTCTAATAAAGGCGTCCCCCTTTGCAGCGATCCGTCACGGCGACGCTGACATGCATCGCGCCCCATTGCCCCCGCGGTGCAGAGACGCCGTCTCGCTTTCCCTTTCGCATCCCCCCCAGCCCTGCTGATCATAACACCGGCCGCTTTGCGTTATTACTCCCGGCGGCGTCCATGCCTCGGTGGGATGCCGCTGCTCGGGGCTTTGCCACCCTATTGTGAAAGGAGTAAGTGTGTTCGGGCAGGGCGGCCCGTCGCGGGGGCTCTGCCGGGGCACCGTGCTTAAAGACGCCGGCTTCGCTCCTGTCTTTCAGCGGCACTCCATCGCCCTGGGTTATGGCGCAGACCAACAATTACGGGCAAAGCAGCAATGGGGTGGCGGACGAGTCGCCCAACATGCTGGTCTACAGGAAGGTAAGTTGGTGATGGGGAGATGGGGAGATGGGCGGACGCCCAAAGCCGCCTCTGACCTTCTCGCAGCCCTTTATTTCCATAACATTGACATGCATTGCTGAGCGGTGGGGGATCGCAGTATTGCTCGGGTGTCGCCGCTTGCGATGCTTGTGGGTTCTTATTTTTTATTGAATGTTAGTAAGTAGTGCAGCAATAAGTAAATTGTTCAGCTTTTGTCATTTTAAAAGACCTAAGGTCATGTGGTACTCCAGTCCTTACTGCCGCCTCCTACACTAAACTCGGGGGAGTATTTCTCTGACCATCTAGGAAACCTAATTGCATCCTAACTGTCTATTTTTTTTCCTGATCAACGGGGGTGTTCCACATTCTCCTTAATTCCCCAGAAATGGGTTTAATTTGCCATTGACATTTTCGTAAACTGGGCCATTTCTTTATATCATTGGGACAGGATAATATTGAGGATGATTTAATCGCTTGCTGCTTTTAACGTACTGTTTTATCCCCGTGTTTTAAAGTGGGACTTTTGGTAGGTTTCAGTCTCCATGTGTTCACCTGTTTATAAGAACCAGATTCCAGAAGGTCTTGATCACTCTTTTTTTTTGGTGGTGGGTGTAGGGGTGAGGGGGGCAGTGCAGTATTCTTGAATCCCCCTGCCCTGGGTCTGCTTTGAGTCCAGCCAATGAACATAACAGCCCAGGTATGGCCAGTGGGCACGCATATCTTCTTTTGAGTAGTTTTAGTTCTTAGCTGCGTCTGTTAGGAGGACAGTATTATCTCATCTGGGAGCCACACACTGTGAACTTTGATCCAAAGCACAAATGTAATGGTTTATTGCTCGGCCTGGACAGAGAGGAGCACAAGTTGACCATTCGTACTCATTACCTGCTCTTCCAGGTGATTATTTCTAAGAAAAATAGCCATGAGCTAATACGCTGTTGAATGAGATCATCATCCTTGCTTATGAGTCTTCCGTATCAGGGACTCTTGGCTATCATGCTGTGCATAATAATTGTATCAACTGGATGTGGGAAGCTTGAGAGGTTGTCGTGCTTATCACAAACAGGCCATTGGAGCAATCGTTCAGTATATCTCAGCAGAGAGAAGGCTGACCGCTGACTTAATGCAGATGCTATTGGATAATAACTCAAAATGCTGTTTTTTTAGGTAATGGGTAGAAAGCACATGGTTTGTTGAAGTTTATAGCTCCTAGTAGACTTCCTGATGTCCTTTAATGTCTCGAGATGCAACAGCTAATACAGATTCCTGCCTTGTGAATTGACAACCTTTTATTACATTCTTGTACAAAATGCTTTGACTAGGCGCAGGCGCGTTATCCAATCTTCTTGTAAAAAGCAATTAATTTAATAAACTCAATGGCTTGAACCAGGGGAGAATTATGCCGAATGGAACTGCTGGATTCGGTGAAATTCTTTCTTTTAATTATGAAAGTTAAACTGGCTCCATCACAACATTTTAATGTGGTGGATTTTAAAGCGTAACGCTGAAATGAAACGAGACGCCACGCTCCCTTCCGAATCGCACGTCAGCCCCGAAAATCACGCGGCTTTCCGTGAGTCATGCGGGTGAATCCAAGGATCTCTGATGACGGGGGCCGGCTGGAGAGAGAGAGGGAGAGAGAGAGAGAGAGAGGGACGCGGCGGCCTGTGAGAGCGTAACGGCGCACGGATCGGCCTGTGAGAGCGTCACGGCGCACGGATCGGCCTGTGAGAGCGTAACGGCGCACGGATCGGCCTGTGAGAGCGTCACGGCGCACGGATCGGCCTGTGAGAGCGTGACGGCGCACGGATCGGCCTGTGAGAGCGTAACGGCCGCAGCTTCCCGTCAGCTCCCACATCTGGCGTCCTCCCGAAGAGGCCCGTCCCCATCCCGTCCATAGCCACCACCGCTCCTCCGTGTCGCCGTCCCGCGATTATCCCCGGGCCGGGCTGACAAGTCGCCACCCTACCAGGGTGATGTAACAGACTCCACACTCCCAGGCTGAAAAGAATTTCCTGATTTGGTTTAGGGAAGGACATTAAGGGGACCAAGCATGCTAATTGGCTGTAACTCAAAGCAAACTGTTGGTGTATTAAAAGTGCTTAAGAGATGTCCGTGGTGCTGTAGAACAAACAAGCGGACAGAATATCCAAGAGACCAAAGCCACGTGCAGAATTATATGGCTGGTACATTTCCTCTGATGGTGTTTTCACCGCTCAGCCATCGTCCAAGCTCTGTCTAATTATGTTCCGTGTGTCACGTAACATGCGTGTATCATATTTGACGTCTTAATGATGGCGTTGGTGGCACAGCTTTGTCACACGGGCAGAGGGCTTGGCCGGGAATGAACCGCGCATGTAAACATGTCTTTAGTGTAACCGAACGCTGAGAAGAGCTGCTGTTTTCAGGTCTGGAGCGTTCCCAGGTGGTTAAATGTTGTGCATCTGGTATTTTTAAGTTGTCTTTTTTTTTTTTTAAAGGCCCTTGCATTTCCAGCTGTTTGAATTAAGAGCTTTTTCTTATATAAGCAGGCTTGTGCAAAGCCTTAAGGAGAGTAGAAATGGATTTCTGCGTAAATAAAGATACCATGTAAAGGACCCATTGCTGTCTTCTGTGGAGGTGGCCCTGCTCTGCAGACGGCAGAGATACTGAGTAAGGGCCCAGACTGCAATGTCTGTACGTCTGCTGCTAGAAGATGATATAGGAAGGGAAGCACCGGTATGTAGGCCGTCCACCTATGTGTTCCACCTGCTCAGTCTGAGGTCATAGTAGCGTCTGCAGCCTATCCCAAGCACCATAGGGTATACCTTGGATGGGATGCCGGTGTAGATCAGGTAATGGTCATGCGGATCGGAATGTAGTAGGAAATGTGTGAATTAATTGGAATACTGTGACATGGTAACAAACGTGGCAGATGGCTGTAATCTGTAATCCGTGACAGATGGCGGTCCGTATTCTGTGTGAATGAACGTACTATATTGTGTTGTGGGTTGCATTAGTCTGATGACTTTGCACTATTAATCTGTTTTACACTGTTTGACCAGGGAATTACCACACACCGTTTTTGCATTTCTCAGATTTCCAGATCCTGCAAATATATCCTATTACAGTTCTGTGTACAAACCCTATACAGCGCTGCTATTTCTGAACAATGAAATTAGTAAAGAGTAAATAATTTGTTGTTTATCCACTAGAGATGTTTGAGAGAGTATGGAGTATTATGGTGTCTCTGAGCTAATCATTATGTGTTGGCTGCAGAATGCACTTTTGCAAATATTGGTTTATGTCAGCTGCCATGTGTCCTGATTTTAACTTTTTGGATGTTAGTGTCCAAGGTGCTCCTGACAGCCCTCATCAATGTCTACCAATGGAAGTTATGGACTGAAATCAGACCGGAATCAGACTGAAATCCCCTTGGATCTTGATGTGCCTCTTAGCCTAAGTAGCTTTGACCGTGGAAACTAATTAGGGTCAAAAGTAGTGAATGAAGTGGTGGGTGGGGCTAACCCTAACTGTCACCCTATTGGGTTAAGTTGGGAGTGATTGACAGCACTCTGTAACCTGACCCGCTCTGTGATTTGCTTTATTTTTTCCTAGGTATTATTCATTGTTGCATCATTGGTTCTGATGGGCTGCCATCCCCCCCCCCGGGTGTCCCGGGGCTCCTGAGATAGGCTCTGGGTTTGTCGCAGTAAAGTACGTACGACTGTCGCCCGGACCGACATGGGCCCCTCTGTTACAATCAAAATTTCTAGGCTATTCTGTTCTGGAAAATAGTTGCGGAGCATAAGGAGCCTAGAAATTTTGATTGTAAGAGAGGGGCCCATGTCAGTCCGGGTGACAATCGTATGTACATTATGGTTTCTATGTCTATCAGTAATATGTTTTGGAACCGGGACGGCAAAGTAACTTAGTTAGAAGGATGGTGGGTCAGCAGAGTCTCCTCGCATGCCACTGAATGGCGCGGATCTCCTAAGGGCCGTGGTCTAACCGCCAACCACATGCTGGTAAATGATCACCTCTGGGCTGTGCGTTGCTCCGGTTGGTCCTGAATCCGGTTTGGTTTTGATGCCTCTCTGCATCTTGACCGGAATGCGTAGCATCTTCGATTCGGCCCTTCTGGTCGGGATCAGGCTTCTCGATTGCAAACACGCCGCTATAAACCAGGCCTGTAAACACGCCAGCACTCTGCACGAAATATCTCTGTTGGTCTTGCCTTTTATTTATTTATTTATTTATTTCCTGGCTGAACTAATTTGGTCCCGGTGCGGATTCCGCGCTTTCGCCGAGCGTCGATTAGTCATACGTGTTTTTCGGCTTGAAATGTGCCAACGTACGCATCTGTACTCCATGTTTAATTTAAAGGCGAGCAGAAGCTGCCTTGTGTTGGGAGGTAAAACATGCGGGAAGCACAACGGGAGGCTTAAAGGGAGGCAGGACTGAGAAAGACCTGCGCAGATATCGTGCCGTATAATTATATGTGCTGACCGGGGTCCAGTGTCTTTACGTGCATCAGCATCACTGCCTTTGTAAATTTCAGCAGCTATCCTTGCATTATATAATGGAGCTGTTTGATGATATAGTCTCCCAGGATGGTACTCTGCAACAATTCCGCTCCTGACCACTTCCCCTTAGTACTGTCAACAGGAAGCATTGACCTCATCTCTCTGACTGCTGACCAGCATTAATGCTGGCTGCCCACCGCAGTGGAGGTGTGTCCATATAGCTTGTTCTTGGTCAGCTCTCCTGATTGGAACTCTGGGTATTTCTGTCCGTGTCAATTCCAAGGGTTTGGCCGCATGAAAGCTGGACGGGCTTGTGATTTATTATTATTTTTTTTTTTTTCCAAAGATGAGAAATGTTGTAAATATGGAAGCTGCCGTATTTACGGGGTAGCGTACGCATCGAGACGACGTGGCGGCAAACTCCATAAGCTGTTCCATTGGTCGCTTTTGACTCGTTCACCCCTGGTGACCTTTGACCCGGTAGCTTGTTCCTTCTGTCCAATCACTGTCACTTCATTTATCGGATACTTTTCTTGTTCCCCTTTTAACCTTTCCTCCATGGCATAGCTGGTAATGCCGCGCATGTAGGTCAGATGTTGAATTTTTCATGCGACCCAAAAGCGGTCTCGGCTTCGGGCGGGGTGACGGTTGGGCAGGACGGAGCCGGGCTGGGTGGCAAGCGCTCTCGGCCCCTCCCTCCCGTTCCCTTTGATCGCAGGGTCCCATCCGTTCGCCGCCACCCACTCCTGTACCCAATCTTAGCCATGACGCAGCTCTGATCCAGACTGCGTAGTACCAGGGACCGCAGCCTGGTGGCGTAGCGGTTGGGGAGTGGAGCCGGTGTGGGTCAGAGGGGACAGCTGAGATTAATCTTCCCCAGATGCCTATTAATCTCCATCACGTTGGCTCCTTCTCTCCCCGCCTCGCTCAGTCTAGCCGTCTGGCCCTGTCGCTCTCAGACGGCTCCTCTGTCTTCTTCTGCATCTAGTTCCCCCTGCCTGTCCTCGCCGCTGTGCCAGCCGGGAAAATGTCCTTTTTATTTTCCTTTCCTCGTTAGTGGGCAGTGTCTTGTTGTCACGCCGACGCCCTGCGGGGTTGTATTTCCGGGTCACTGTCACTTTCCAAGCTATTAACCCCCTGCCCCAATGCACCATACTGCGAAATATTCGCTCTTCTTATCAAAGATAGGGAATACAGATTAAGACCGTCCCTGAGGAATGGTCTTCCAGTTAACGTGAAACGCAAACTCTACGCGGGCAGCTAATTAATAGGCTCTGTAGCAGCGGCCTGGATGCCCCCATGGGCCATTGACAGGGGCGGGCCTGTTACGTCAAACAGCTGCCCGCCATGGGCTACGTCCGCCCCCTGTCACCCAGGCCGTGCAAACGGAAGCTGCTGCTGCCGCGCATCTGACACGCGCAAAGCTGCCGGGCTGCGTGTCAGAAAATGCCGATGCCAGGGAGTTTCACTGGTGGAAATGATTGTTTCACCCAGAACCATATCGTTGTTTTAATGTGCATCTTCTAAATTGTAGATAATGTTTGTTACTTCTAAAATCCCCTTGTTAATATTTGTTGAAATTAATTGTGTGCGTGCCCTGAGATGGGCTGGTATCCCTGTCCTTGCCCGCCTAGCTTCATGGACAGGCTGGATCCCTGTGACCCTGCATTGGATGGATGGATGGACGGACATTATTGAAATTCTCCTCCATTGCTGTATTGAGTGCACAGTGCCAAAGTCAGCATCAACCCAGCCGATGTTCATCTGCTATTTGTGGACGCCCCTCTCGAACGCTCGCTTGGCCTCGTCTCTGTTTCGCCGTTGATAGTTTCGCTCTCTGAGCATCCCGAGGTTCGTCACCGACTTGATGACCTGTTGGTACCTTGGGGGCTCGCTGCCCAGCCGCTGGCTTGCATCGGGTCGAGTCACACGGATGGGCCTTTTTGTGACCCACTCGCTTGATGGTGCAGGATCTGAGAGTGACTGCAGGCCCAGCAGGGCGGCGGTATGTCTCCAGGCCAGCACTAAACACAAGCAGACAACAAAATTCCTCTTCTTCACCTCAAGCAATATGTCAGCGATGCCTATATGAAGCCAATCAAGGCAAAAGCCTCTTTTGTACATAATAGATGCTTCATTTCCAATGCGCCTGGCATGGTAACTCAGTGAGTAGCTCTGTTGCCTTGTATCATCTGGGTTGGGGGTTCGAATCTGCCATCCAAAGGCATTCAGTAAGGCTAATTGATGTCTCTAAGTTGCCTGTTGGTTCTCATTGTGTTTGTCCACCCATCCAAAGGACAGCGTTGCCTGGAACAGGCTCCAGACTCCCCAAGACCCTGACCAGAATAAACAGTTAGAAGTTGGATGGATGGATAATTTCAAATCTTTACAGCTGTATTCTTTTCTCATTTTTATTGTGTAGCACGCCTCCTTTTAAGTGTAATGCCACAGTGCTTTATTATAATGACAGGACGTTAATTGTTAAAAGTGACGATTATGTTCAATTACCAGCCAAAATGTGTCATGACGCCAAATTGTATTGTACACACAGAGTGGGGTGATGTGGCAGAAACGCTCGGCTTCTGAGTGGAGGGAAAACAAACCGGCGAAATGTCACCCAGTGGGTTTCTGGGACAGCGTGTGCCGGCAGGACGCCGTGGCCGCGATGTGTCACGGAGGCGACTGGGGTCTGCAGGAGTATAGTCTGGCGTCGCTCTCCCGTGAGGAATCCCTCCCGTCTGTGCCAGGGCTACGCGAACAGCAACCCTGTCACGGGGATGTTTTATGGCACTTCGTGGAAAGTCACATGGCACGGGCAGGAGCACACCATTGGACGACAATTTTTGACCATTCATCTGCTTTTATCTATAACAGTTTACAGTAGGTAATGCACAACTTTTATGTGGTGCCGAGGATTTGAGCTCACAACCTTTGCGTTGTTGGCCCAACGCTCTACTTGTTACAGGAGCTGTGTGATAGGCTGTCTAAATAACGCCCCTCATCCAATAGAATGAGGAGGAAGCGATGCATCATGGGATGCGGGCGACCGCTTTTGCTGGTAATGGCGTTGTGCTGCCGTGACCACGGGTGATAATGGCCTCTCGAGGTAGAGAAGGACCGCCCCTGTTATGGAAACTGGTGGAGCCCTGCGGTTCTGCAGCAGATGTCTGCCGCCAGGGGCTCCCGCGGTTGGAGTCGGGCTGCCCGGCATCCTTGTGCCACAACACGTCCACCTCCGACACTGAGCGCTTAGTCGGCTCTCCTTCCATTTCCTACCCTTGACGGGGTGATCTCCATTTGCAGACGTTCCGCTGCCCATTACAGCTCTTCCAGCACAATGCATTTCCTGTTCTTATTTTCCATGCCCCCTCAGGGGTACCATACGCTCTCGCACCACTTGTTCCGAAAGCACGCCGGACCCCCGTTTCTCTTGCCGTGCCTTCAGGAAGTGCGTGATTTACGTCTCAGGATGCGCCGCTCCCCGGGCGGCAGTTGGCCGGTTTTTAACAGACATCTACGTAAATCGAGGCGCCCGCCGTTTAATGGACTCTGTGCTGGCTGGAATTCGGGCGCGGCGATGCCCTTAGATTCCTGGACGGCTGCTGGCGTCCGACGGCACTCTAAATGACCGCAGATCTGAAGGCCGGTTCCGTTTCGTCCAAACATCCAGCCCTCGACTCCGTCTCACCCACTTGCCTGTCTGATACTCCAGTAATAATCTCCCAAATAATTAATCCCTGTACTGTGGCCACAATACATCTCTCCAAATTAATCCTCCCTTTGAAGTCCTTTGCAGCCTCGGCGCCAATGTCTATTGAGTCTTCTATTGGACCAATAGGGCTTCGCATAACATATCAATACAAATGGGCCATTAGGATGTGCTAATAAATCAGAGACGTGCAATATCATTGGTAAAATGCGGAAACGATCCAACGTCCTTCCAGCCTGAGTTTCCTCATTCTTTAACGGTCCTGCTTTCTATTATTAATCATGCCGATTCCACTCATGTCCTTCTGTGTTCTCTTTGCTACTCAAATCCTGCCCAGGGGTCACGCTACATGCTAATTTGACGGCATTTATGACACAGAGGGAGCATTTTCTGTGTGCGTAAGTATCTGGCCTGCCTTTCCATAAAGATTTTTTAACATTTAATATTTGGATTTAAATGAATCTGGGCCATTTTTAGATAAGTACAGGAGTTCTGTTAGAAGATTATTTAAATGGCTGAATGTTGCTGTTAATATGGGAGCCATTAATCGCATATGTATATAAGTGCCCTGTTCCAGTTATATGCAGCAACAAAAATTTTAAATATATTTAATGTCTAATCCATTCATTCACCATATTTTTCCTTCTTTTTTTTCGCTTTGCAAAAAGCTCTTCTTTTCTGACTTGATCTTTTTTTCTAAATATATTCAAGGTTCTCAAGATTTCAGTGACTGGATCCTTTCTGGGACTCAAACAAACAACCTGTTGGTCTCAGAGCCAGGTCCATAACTTATATGCTACTAGATGCTTTAATTGTGGGTTAATTATAGCGTGTCAGAAAATGCAGTTGAAGGATATGCTGGGATATGCTAGTTTGATAATCTAAGTCACTTTGCCCTATATGGATATTCCCCTTACCTGTTAAAACTGTTTGGAGGTGACCTTAGATGTGGAGAAGATGCCTACATAGTACCTCCAAGTCATCCAAAGACCTCTTTGTGAAAAGGGCAATTTTTGTCCTATTTTCTTTGCATTGGTAGAAGCCCAGAGGAATTAAAGGCCCGTATTGATTTATGTAATAAAGTGTCTCCTAATCTCTTTGGGAACAGACATATAATCAATACCTACTCAGCAAAGACTGGGAATAATACATAAAGATTGATGTTTGACCAACAGATCCAGGCTAGCTTCTAGTTAAGAATGCATCTATAGACGGGATGAATAATTTGATTAAATTTCTGATTTGCACAACTCTGTATTTGTATTATTCAAATTAAAAACATGCTTATTGAGAAATAAAAAAAATACATGCAGATGTTCAGAATTGATGAATGCAGAATTCTTCTTGGTGATTTCCATATTAAAGGGGCGAATAGACAATTCCAGCCTCCAAAGGCCTGGCACGGGCCAGGCTGCGTATTCATTGCCGGGAGAGCGGGGCCCTGCTTGTAGGATGTGCCAGCAGCCGTATCATGGCTGGGGGGTCCCAGACGGGCCTAGCCAAGAACGCGGAGTGCCGTGGCCACGTTTCAGAGGTTCAGGCAGGACTGTGGGGGGGTGGGGGGACCTCCCAACGCAAGCTGTTTGAAATGGAGGTGATGGACTACGATGCCCAAGGACGTAGGAGCCAGTTTGATCCTTGGGGGAGTCACAGCTTAATTATTTAAATCTGAGGGTCTGTTTTTTGGGGGGATGAATGAAGTCAAATTAAGCATTGGGTTCTGTGACCTGATTTTTTAACATATGGATTCCGTTGAGGCTGATAGACATGTTATGAAATGTCAGATTAGTAGATTAGCATTAGTATTTTTTTATATATATATACACACACACACACACACACACACACACACACACACACACACACACACACACACACACACAATGATACTTGTAATGCTCAGCAAACGTGAATGTCTGTATCCCACTGTTTTTATGTTTAATTTGTGGCTGCCTTCCCCGGGGCTGCTACTGGCCCACTGGTGAAAAGTTGTCGCCGCGGTGGAGCATTTACTGAAGCTTTTGGAGCGAGGCTTGATGGGAATCCGTTCCCATGGCAACCGAACCCGGCAAAGTACACTTGTCTGAGCCATGTGTGACAGAATCCATACTATCAACCCTGCTGAGTCAATGTCACTGTAATTGAAATGATCTCTGAATAAATCTTCAAATAAATCTAAATATTTGACATGCTGCTATGAACCACTAAATATATCAGGGACGGAGGCTTTAAGACAATCGGAAACTGTATTACGGCAGACCTGGGTTCACATTGATTCAGACTGGAGAAAAGCTGTTTGATTCCTTGGGCATTGAGGGTGAGGCAGCGAGCTGCAAAGAGCCAAGTCCTGCCTTGCATGTTAAGAGGCACTAGATGTGAAGCAGTCTACTCATCCGGGGTCCTTTTGGCACCTACATTTCCAGGAGTGATTCCCACCGTTATTTTTGCACACTGTGTCATCGTGTTGAGGACTTTTACCCATCGTTTTGCAGGACGCGAGCAGTTTTGAACCGCATGGGCTGTCATTGAGGTTGGCATCATGCGTCATATAAGACTGTGTTTCTTCAGCCCAATCCTCGGGGACCCCCAGACAGCCCACATTTTGGCTCCCTCCCAGCTCTCGACACACCTGCAGAAATTCGGCGTTCTTGATTGTTTGGATCAGGTGAACTAGGAGGGGGGGGTGGTCCCAGAGGACCGGGTTGGGAAACACTGATATAAGACACGCACAAAAAAACACGAGACATTTTTAATTTTACAAAATGTTTAATTCACTCCAGAAACAGCTGGAACGACTCACCTGGGTTGTTATTTACTAACAAGCCTTACCTGTGACCTTTCATCCCGGAATCCCCACCCAAAGGTACTTAGCCCCTGCTCCAATGGGCACACAGGCCCAGACAGAGACCCCTGGGGACATACCGCCGTCCCCCCGTGCGGCCTACTCCGACCCACCCCGGCGGCATCCGGCCTGACCGCCGGGCTGTCCTTAACTGAGCCGTCGATTCTCCAATGTCGGCTGTGCCCAGGAGCCCGACACTCCTGTGTACACATTTGAATTGTCAATATTTCCCTCCACCGCCTTGCCGGACGGTAATGAATTTTCCCGGCACGCACACCGTCTCCCCGCAGACGCCGACGACTGTGCAAATGGCGGGAGGGAAAGATCAGGGACGGTGCCGTCAAACACCCCCTTCCCTGCCTCCGGTTAGTGGCGATGGCCGCCGCGTCACGGCCACGGGCCCGGCTTTCCGCAATCGCTCCGCGCGGTGTGTTCCACGCCGACTCTGGCTTTCTAAGCATCTTCACAGCTCTTCTGATTGGTAAGCGGTTGCCATGGGTTACGTGCTGGTGGTGACAGGAAGGGGGGGGGGGGTGTGTCTGTTGCATCGAGAGCGTGCTAGCTGCTTAAGTACTGTGCGAATTAGCATGTGACCTTTAAACCGCTGACTGTTTGAGCGCCGACGAGTGGTTGGCAAAACAGAGCCGCGGGGACCGGAACATAGGGTGTGTGTGGGGCTACTCGTCGTGAGCTCTGCCATGACCTGCCGGCCTTGCTTGGTCCTGTCCGGCTGCCTGCATATCATATGGGAGTTCTTCTGTCTCAGCAGTGCAACGGTGCCAAATTAGCACCGTCATGCTACACTGCTAGTACTATTATGTAGCACTGCCAGCCCGAATATGCTACACTTGTAACCTTGTCATGCTATACTGCTAGCCCCAGTATGCTACACTGCTAGCCTTGTCATGCTAAACTGCTAGCTTTGATCGGCTACATTGCTAGCCCCATTATTTTATACTACTAACCCTAGTATGCTACACTGTTAGCCTTGTTGTGCTAAACTGCTAGCCCCATTATTTTACACTACTAACCCCAGTATGCTACACTGTTAGCATTG
This sequence comes from Petrocephalus zakoni, assembly GCA_026774425.1. Classification (NCBI taxonomy): domain Eukaryota; kingdom Metazoa; phylum Chordata; class Actinopteri; order Osteoglossiformes; family Mormyridae; genus Petrocephalus; species Petrocephalus zakoni. Next base: position 11,057,411 of record JAODKN010000042.1, read on the forward strand.
TTGTGCTAAACTGCTAGCCCCAGTATTTTACACTACTAACCCCAGTATGCTACACTGTTAGCATTGTTGTGCTAAACTGCTAGCCCCATTATTTTACACTACTAACCCCAGTATGCTACACTGTTAGCATTGTTGTGCTA
>JAODKN010000042.1:11090962-11113960 GCA_026774425.1 Petrocephalus zakoni
GTCTCTATGCCCCCCGTCTCTCTCTGCCCCTGTCTCTATGCCCCCCGTCTCTCTATGCCCCCGTCTCTCTCTGCCCCCCGTCTCTATGCTCCCATCTCCCATCTATGCCACCTGCCTCTCTCTATACCCCCTTCTCTCTGCCCCCACCTCTCTCTGCCTCTGTCTATATAACCCCCCACTCCCCCGCTCCCTGTGGCTCCCCGTCTGCAGCCCTGTGTCTCTTGTCTCCAGGCTGTGGTCTCACTCTAACCTTCTGGGGACCCCTGTTCTCCTGGCGCCCACTGCGATCGGCCGGTGAGAGTGGCATGTGTTCCGCCACGTGTGCTTACCGCGTTGCTTACCGCGGTGTTCCCGTGTTGCTTACCGCGGTGTTCCCGCGTTGCTTACCGCGTGGCTGCGCTAATGAGGCCTCTCCCTCTTCGGTGATGGCGACGTGAGCAGCCTCTGTCCGAGGCGCCCGGTCCGATCTGCGGCCGGGACCGCAGCCGACAGCATAATTATGTTGCCAGGCACACGCGAGTGTATGGGAAGAACCGTTAAATAATTCATGGGGGCTGACATCAGCGGTATTTCGTCAAGTCCCAGTGAGCTCAGTCCTGATCTGGTTCACTGCCTGTTTCCCAGATTCTGCTCACGGCTTCAGACCTTATTGCCAGAGTCTGTGATTTTTCAGATTATTTATATCACAATGTCATTCAATTTTAACTAATAAAATTAAAATCAGTATTTAGACCTGAATGGCGAGTAAGTAAAGTAGCTGGTTTTTTTTTTAAATAAAAGCTGCAAAGTAATGCTCTTGCTTCTGTAAGCGAGGCAGAGGGGAGAGCACAGAGGAGTTCAGCGTATAAATAATCGCAGTTATATAATATACCGTATGTTTAGTTCTTGTTTCAGAACTTTCTCAAACGAGCAAAGCTGTGGCAGGAATTTGCTGGGAAGTCGGCTCAGATTCTGTGACGTGCAAGACATGCATAGAGAAGAATGAACACACACGGATATTCCTGATGAATATTTCTTCAGGTCATTTGAGTAGTTTAAGCAAAACCCCCTGGTCAAAATCACAGAATGCTGTTGGGGGGGGGGTTCGGGGGGAAGGCCGTACGTTTGAATGGCAGAGCCGTTGGCATGCTGCACGCGGCGTGAGATCAATGCCAGGCCTGCGCCACCTTCACCTGACCAGTGGGGGCGCTGCCGCGAGGTGATTAAAGAACCTCCTGCTTCCTCATTCTATTCGTGTCCTCTGTGTTCCTCAGATCCCCGGCCTCTGTCTGGGCCTCGACACCCCCCTGCCACTTGCTTATCTGGCAGGAAGAGATCGAATTTGCTGGATTTAAGTTGCAAACTCTCAGATTTGTGGGAGCGCAGAGGGGCTCCAGGGACTGTCCACCATCTCGCAGTCTTTGGGCTGAACCAAAGCTTCACAGCAGGTGCTGAACACTGCCCAAGGCAGTTAGGGCCATACCAAGTTTAGCAGTCTGTGGGAGGGACAGAGCACTGTACCAAATCCTTCAGGATCATACTCAGTTGGGGCCATACCAGAGCAGACAATCGTGCAAAAAAATTTGTCCAAATGCCGGCTCCTTGGTTACTTAGGGCCACGGATTGGTAAGCAGATTAGGAGTGCACCTAAAATATTAGTGAGAGGCGTACTGGGATGCCCAAAACCTAAAAAAGTAATCTGTATAAATTTGGTGTATCCTTATGTTTAATAAACACGACGGACTTTAAACTACAAAAAGTACTGCCACACCACAGACGTCCTTTTAGCTGTATTAACATGATAGCAGTGCAGCTAACTGTAATTACGAAGCCGTTGATAACCAGAACAACTTAATATGTAACGTTACCCAGCGTCAGTAGTAATTGACTGAATCAGTGAAAAGGGGACGTCAGCCTCGATAGCTGCTAAGCTGCCTTCGGCCATAACTATTAATTATGATTAACCATTTAATTAACCAACAGTTAATGCTGCTCACATATAAAAACAAAATATTATTTAGTATATTAATGACAGCTAATGTTTGAAATGTTTTTTAAAATCTGTTACTTTATCAACATACCACTTAAACTGCTTGGTAAGCCATGGAAATGACCGTGATTCTATGCCGTGAGTGTCATGTTTGGAACTATTCACCGTCTTCATGACTTAGAAGTTTGCCAAACATTTCTCCGCCATTTCTTTCGAGTGTCGCTGTCCGATCTGTACAGCCGTGTAACGCGGCGTAAGCAGACTGTGCGACAGTAATAATCATCCGTGTGAAACATGGTGATCACTGAGCAGTATGCTGTCATGCGTATTAAATGATGCATCAAAGCAAAGAATTTGCATTGAGTATTTTTTTTGTAATCGAGTAATTTGAATTACTCCATGGTTGCAGCCCTAGTCAGATTAGCAGAGAACAATGACGCATAAAACTACCATCACAAAAGCCTCAACTTTTTTGTTTTAAACCTTGGGTCAGACGTGTTGTTTAATGCATATCCTAGATTGCAGCCTTTGCGATTTGCTAATCTCGTTGTTTCAAATCGCGATTTTGATGTGAAATCGGAAAATCGTTCAGCCCTAACTGTCATGAATATGAACATGAAAAGTAAATGGTTTTTTGCTTCAGATCCCTGGCAGAGCCCTTGAGGTTGTTAGCCTTCTTCTGGTAACATCCAGTTGGATGAGAGGAATGTAAAGCATTGTAGTATTAATGCAGGCTTATAAGGAGTGTGATGGGGCCCTGCCCCGCCGTAGTGTAGCTTAGCTCCCCCCGGGCCTCTGCAGAATTCCCCCTGCATAGCTTAATGCCCATTTCTCGCTGTCCTGAGTCATTGCCGTAGCACCGTTCCCACCGCGGTGCTGTGGAGGGCGTCTGTGTTTCCCGGCAGTCTGTCTGAGACAGCAGGCCTTTTCCCTGCAGTGATTTACACGCTCTGATTAAAACAAAATAATAATGGAAAAAAAAACACAACAAGCCTCCATTTTGCTCCTTTCTGCATCTCGTTTAAATCGAGTCCTTGTTTCCGTTTCCGGGGTATGAAGCTAGCTAATGGGACTCGTAAACATGCATCCTGACATCGTTAAGTCGACAATCTGAAATATTTATGGCGGCTGGTTTATTAATGTACGACCCGACCCCCCCCCCTGTGGCGGGACAAGTGGAATAACATGGGGGCGGCTCTGTCCTTGTTTCAGTGGAGGCTCTGCACCTCGGCACCCTGATGGCGGCCCACGGTTACTTCTTCCCCATATCGGACCACGTGCTCACGCTGAAGGACGACGGGACCTTCTACCGCTTTCAGGTGAGCTTTGTGACTTGCTAGCGCCCGTCCACCACGGTTCCTTACTGGGCCTTAATAGCCAAGCAGTCTAGGAGGCAGCGGCTAGTGATATGGTTTAAAATGTATACATGGGCCCAGAAGGTTGTAGGGTCTAGTCCTCAGTCATGGTTTAATTAGCAACTGATAGTATTGTGGTTAAACACATAGGCATGGGTCCAGAAGGTTGTTCAGTCTAGCCCCCTGTTACTTTATTTACTCAGTAGCAGGCAGTATTGTGGTTAAACATGTAGTCTGGAAGGTTGTTGGGTCTAGTCGACAGTTGCTTTGTAAAGCTTCTTAATGTACTGGTAGTTAGCCTTGATTTCTCCTGTATGATTTGCAGCTGTATAAATGCTTTAGAACAGGGTCTGGTAAGTATGATGCTGACTGACCAGGCGGACTGGAGATGTTCTCACTTTTCTGCACCTCTGAGCTTCTCGCTTTCACATGCTGACCTGCGGACTGAGGGATCGTGGCTGAATTCCACTCTGCAGAAGAGTGTAGAGTAGCAGATGGGCTCGCTGGGAAAGTCTGGCTCTTGGCTAAAGATTAGCTGGGGCTGTGATTGATAGGGGCTGTGTGCACGGGGGGGGGGGCAGTCATTAAGCTGTGAGCCATCAGGGTACTCCAGGTAGCCGGGTCCTTCAGGCATGACGGGGGCTGGCCACGCTTTGCCTGACACTCTTTTTAATGGGCACCCAGAGCAGAGTGCAGAACGTCAGATTGTGTTAGCGTGAAACAGAACCCCCCCCCCCCCCCCAAGAAGAAATGTGACCTGGTCCATTACGACTGACCTGAACAACTCCAGACTGAGGCTAAACTCCGCCTCTGCGCAGGACGGATTTCGGAAGCATACACCCCACACACACACACACACACACACTGGTTTCTGTGACTCCCCTCAGTACCACACCGATTTCCAGCTCCGATTCTCAGTGCAATCTGAAAGGTTACATTCAGTAATTTCATCTTACTCATAAATGCGAGCTATATACAGCATTTATATGTAATATGTATAATTATGTCTCTGATTGGCTGTTTTCCGATCCCTTGGCCCCCGGGGGCCCAGCATCACACTTCTGCCCACCTGGGGAAGCTTTAAACACCTGAACGTCGGTACAGATATCTGACTGGCTGTTAATGCCGGCAAAGTGCTCAGCCTGTACTTACGTGGGTGTGAGGTGCAGTAAAACGCTCATTGGGTGTAACGAGCTCTTTTGTCATGTTTCCCTCACAGACTCCATACTTCTGGCCCTCAAACTGCTGGGAGCCCGAAAACACTGACTATGGTGAGTAAGATCTGCACGGGAGAGGCTCTGGCCTGGTGGGGGCGCTCTCTGCCACAGGGATTGATTTTTTCACATTTAAAGATGAGAGGTTCGTTTTAGTAGTTTGCGTAAACGCAACCACGCACGCATAGCTACGCTGCCGTGGGACAGGGCCCAAGAGCGCCATCTACAGCACGCGCTCATTCTGCGCTCAAGATGATTGGGACTGCCTGTAGTACCCGCCCCCCTCAGTGAACGATCGCCTTTCTGATTGGCTGACCCACCTACCACATGCAGATTGGGTCAGGAATACAACCTCTCTCCCCCCGACCCTAAAACAGCCTTGGATTCAGGTGCTAATTAGTTTTAGAGGAATTCAGTGGGTGTTTGGCACTTTAGGCTGAACCTTTAATCGCTTTTGCGGTAAAAGCGCGGTTTGTTGCCGGCGGTTACTGGCAGCTCACTGTGGGGGCGGGGCTCCCGGGGTGCTGTTACTCTTCACCTCCCCCTATACGCTTGAGGAGTGACGGTTGCCGTGCTGCACCTCCTTACGCTGCCCGCTGGTGCTGAGTGTCACTCCTTCCCGGTGGATCCGCTCACCGTGATGCACTCTCCAGTTAATCGATTCGGGAATGCAAGATGTCTCTCTTTTTATCGCCTCCCCTCTTGGTGCCTCTCTCCCCAACATCACAACCCACTTTAGAGACTGACTAGGCCTCAATAAACCCCCCCCCCACACCCCCTCCATCAACTGGTGCCAGGTCTGTGCCGTTCACCGATTTGACACTGTGGTTTTCCCTGGACCAATCACAATCAGCCTCTGGGATTTTTAATGAATGCATTCAGAATGGCAAAAGAACACGCAGTCAAGCATATTAATGCATTTTGCATATACCTGAAATGTACTGAATAATGTATCTCTGTTATATAGAGCTGGTAAAATTAAGGAGAACAGGCCTCTTTATGCGGTATAACTGCCTGATTAGGTCTTGAGTGAGTCTCCCCATGATGGCCATTGGGGACACCGTTTCAACAAGACCTATACATCAAAGCAGCCAGTGTGAGAGAAAAAGACTCTTTCAAGCCCTGAACAATAACTGGCCTTTTACATTAGAGGACGGCTTGATGCAATCTGCAGCAATGCCTGAGTTTGCCCGCTTGGGCCCACAGTGCGGGAGCGCAGCTTTGATGCTAGCAAACCGGCCGCACGGCGCCCCCTGGAGATCAGGAGTCGCCACTACAGAGGACGCTTGGTTTTTTGCTAAATAAACCCTAGTGGAGGAGCTACATCCTGGTGTTTACCAGCATCAGCCTTCCTGAGATGATCTTCTCCCACCCAGAGACTTCTGGTCTTGTTGGCGGGATTATGGTTGTCATCGGCATCTTGAGTCATGGCCTTTCTCAAGGAGGGCCCAGTGGTTGATGAGACGGCCTGATGGCTGTAGCGCTGGGGCTTTACACCCTGACCCCGGCTTTGTGTGTGTGCAGTCTGGCTCCTTTCCATGTGTCTTTGTGGGCTTCCTCCCGGTATGTCCTGGCAGCTGTAAATTGGACATAAGGTTGCCCATCAGTGTGATGGTGCGTGTTATTGCATCTGTGAGTGCGTGCCCTGTGATGGACTAGCATTCCGTGATGGGTCTTCCCCCGCCTCATATACCTTGCCTGCTGGGATAAGCTCCAGGCTCCCCGTAACCCCGTTCTAGATAAACGGATACGGATGGCGGACGGAATCGCTTATGTGTCTTAGTTGGGCGTCCATCTCCGTTCGGTGCGGTGGTGTGCAGTGCGGCAGATGGATGTCGTTTCGGGGCGGCTTTACCCCGACAGCATGCCGTCACAGCCCCGGTGTCGTGTTTTGTTCGGAGTGGGCTGCAAAAGGCTGCCCTGTCAAGAGCTATTTGCCCGACACGGCGAATTACGCAACGCACTTTCCGTTTTTACCCGCCCACTGTCTCCTACTGCCACTTTCGTCGTCTCTGAAAATGATGCCCGTATTTTTCCCCCCTTCCTTCTCCGCCAAGGCTCATTATCAGCCAGCCAGTCACAGTGTCCTTCGGGCTATTTTGAGCACTGCCTCTCCCGGCCCAGTGCCGCCCGATGACGCTCCCCTCTGCCGTCAGTAGGCGGAGCTCTGTCGACCGGGTGACGTTTGTGTTTTGAGAGGCATGCATTCTCTTAAGGCCCATCGTGGGGGGGGAGGGGGTCAGACGGATCGGGCAGCGTCGAGTGGAGCCGGACTAGGTAGTGGGATCTGTTAATCCCCCAGCACTGACTCACAGATCCTCGCCCCCCCCCCCCCCTTGTGGACGACCTGTCCCAGCACAGATGCCTAAGGCACTAACCAGAGAATTAACCAGGAAGAAAAACCTCAGGAGCTGGCGTTTTTGGAAGAACATCCGCTAGTGCCAGAGTCGTACAGTCTGAGCAGTTATTCTGGAGGAAAAAAACACCCCCCCTCCCCCTTTTGGGAGGTGAGAACTATATAACACAACAACAAAATACAAATGCTTATTAAAGCCTTAAACATATTTCGCTTTTACATCCGTGTATAAATTTAATGAATTGTGTAATCGTGCAGCAGTCTGCATACTTGTTACACCTTTTACAGGCACACCCCGTCACAGTGACCCCTGCATTGTCCCTAGTGGATTGTCACCCCTTTCACTGGGAGAGCTGTTTACCTCCCAGACAGGAGGGGGCGCTGTGACACATTGAGCCCCTACCCTGCCTCCCTGCCAGTCACGTGCTCCCTCTCACCCTTTTCTCTCCCTACCTCAGCGGTTTACCTCTGCAAGAGGACAATGCAGAACAAAGCCAGGCTGGAGCTTGCAGACTATGAGGCCGTAAGCTCCCCTCTGTTTGCCATATTTCTTCTGAAACATCACTGATGGACACATACATATATACTTTGTACCTTGATGGTTTCTCTATAACAAGTGTGAAGGTTCCTTAATGTCAGCCCTGCATGTCTGGGCTGTTGATCTTCCAGGTTGTCGCCCTTAACTTTGTGTATTATTTCGTTTTCTCTTCAGGAGAGCTTAGCGAGGCTACAGAGGGCGTTCGCTCGGAAATGGGAGTTCATATTCATGCAGGCAGAAGCACAAGCAAAGTAAGTGGCCCCCGCCTGTAGCGCCGCCCTCCTGGCCACCTGGGAATCGCCCCACATCAAATCCGCACTGTGTCACGGCCGTAGGATTCCTCACATGCTTCCTCAGCTCGGTCTCTTGCGTTTACCTCTGCGTGTGAAGTACCTGTAAACGTTATTTTGGCTGCCGATGACATAGCGGGCATGTTAAAAGTGTCCCCGTCTCTCCGTGTCGCACAGAGTCGATAAGAAGAGAGATAAGATAGAGCGTAAAATCCTCGACAGCCAGGAGAGGGCCTTCTGGGACGTGCACAGACCAGTGGTGAGTGCGGCTCTTTGGCCCCGTAAGCTTCCCGTGCGACACCCGGCGGGGAAACTGATGGCTGAGCTGTATGTAGCTGCTCGGCCATGGAAGCCCATTCCATGAAGCTCCTGGCACAGTTTTTGTGCCGGTGGAAGTAAGGAACTCTGCACATGACAGAGTTGACAGAGTGTTGGCGGCTCAGCAATCGGCAACCCCGCTCTGTGTCTGCCACTTTGTGGCTGAGTTTCTGTTGTTCCTAAACGCTTCCACTTTATGTAAAACCGACCGTGGAATATCTAACGGGGGGAAATTTCCCCAACTGACTTATAGCAACCTATGACAGCACCATGCTTGAATCCATTGAGCTCTTCAGAACGACCCGTTCTTTCATAAATGCTTGTAAACCTGAGTGCACGGCTAAGTGCTTGATTTTATACACCTGAGGCAATGGGTCTGAATGAAACACCTGACTTCAGTGATTAAGAGGTGTGGCCCAATACTTCTGTCCGTATAGTGTATATATGTGATTGTGTGTGTGTCCTGTGTTTGGCCACAACGCCCTGCAGTCTCCGCCTCTCCACGCCGCCTTTCCGCAAAACCCTTGTGCTTTTTCGGGCGTACAGCCACAGATTGATTAATCCCTTCAGCCGAGTGGCACATTATCAGTTTACGCTCCCCCTTCCAGCCCCGCGGCACATTATCAGTTTCTGCTCCCCCCTCCAGCCGCGCGGCACATTATCAGTTTCCGCTCCCCCCTTCACAGCCGGGCGGGGAGAGGTGCCACATGTCTGTGTATAAACCCCGAGTGTTTCGGGGGACGGCAGAGATCGGGGAGCGGGGGCAGCCCTCTATGAGCTGCTGGAGAAAAGTCGAGCTCCGTCTTAGGAACAAAACATTTGATTTCCAATTCATTTCCCATTAAGGCAATAAGGCCAAAGCCGTAAGTGGCGCTTAATGACCAATCAATGGATTGGGTCTGGTCTCCTTCTCTCGGCTGCCCAAGCCCCCGAATCGGGGGGTAATTGGTATAATCCTTCAGTGTCTGAAGCTGTGGGCTGCCTACACATTACATACATTCATCATTCCTCAGCTCCCTCATGACGTTCTGGAAGCTTCTTTTCTGTCCTGGTTTTAGCAGCAAGCAGGAAACCCTGCAGTCGCACACGAACGGCTCACGCCGGGGAAATATCTGGATGATTCATGCGCATAGATGGAGCCGCCGCGCCCCCCTCAGACCCCCGCCCACCCCGTAACCCTGGCGATCCACACGGCGGCTGTGCGCTAAGGGGGGTCCGTTTTCTGGTGCGTTCCGTGTCCTTGTCAGTCTCCCAGCCGTCCTCGTTAATTAGCTCGTTAGCACTCAGCGGGAGACGGTGCGTGGGGCGGCCGAAGGTGTCCCAGGCCACCACAGCCCCGTCGGAAGCATCTTGCCTTTGCTGCTCTGCGCGCGGTGCTTGAAGACGACGCAAATCTCGGCCTGTCTTTACGTGATCCCTGGGATCCTCTTCAGCATCAGAAATGCTGCGGTAGTAAGTGGTTTGTGGCGCAGCGGGTTGGGACACTGTGGCTTCCATTGGAAGATCGCCGGGTCAGACCTGTCGGGCTCTTAACCCCCAATTTCTCCAGCAACCATCCGATCCCGCATTCGCAAAAATACATGTTGCTTTTTGAGAGCAGTTTCTAAGTATGCAATACCTAAGTATGGTGCAGCCACAGTCCTTTTTTGGCCTAAATCACTAAAGAATCTGTGTTGTTACATCACCTGGAGTGCTTTAGGAGTGTTTTAACTTCATGGCTTAAGTGCAGCAGAGAGGGTCAGGTGAAGTGGTCCGACTTGATGTGATCCAAAAGGGGCGAGAGGCCTGACCCAGCACGTACGGTACCGTACCACACCTGCGTGACCTTCCCACACCTTCCAGGATGTCTGTCCTACAGTATTAACATGCTGATCCAGGCTTCTCGGTATAGTGCCATCATTTAATCTGCACACTTTTGTTCGACGTCCATCAAAATAGATTGCAGCTCCTCTACATCGCGTTTACATTCCTCTGCGGCTAATATTTCGCTACCCAGAGTATATACACGAATCTATGAATATATGAATATATGAGTCCATACATACAAACCGAAGACACGGCCGATGTTTGAGGCGGGATCTCGTTATAGACCACGAGCCACAGATCTCTGCTTTATTCCAGAGCTGGGAACTAGCCGATGCCAGTCTTAGGCCCACACACCCACACCTTGTTCTGGGCAGCTAAAATATGTATATTTTTGTATCACCAGGTATCTCGGTGAACTTGCACGGTTAACATTAAAATTCTTATGTGGATGTTACGTAAATGAGGCTTTCGCAGGCAGAAAATTGCAGATGACACTGAATTGGTTTATGTGGGGTGATTAGAGAGTTTGGTCTCCTTGGTTATCTCTGGTTAATTATCTTCAGTGTTTAAAAGTGACCTGGCTATTGATTTGAGAAGGGCTCTTTGCGGTCTCCTGAAACATCTTCATATCTTCAAATTGAATGGTTATTATTTTTCCCCCCCAAGACATTCTCTGACTCCCCGTTAATGTTTTTAACATTTTGTTAGTTCTCCTCAGCATGAAAAGGCGGAATTAAAAGCTTGCATCCCCGTGCAATTAAATCTGAATAATCCGCCAAGTCTTCTGAAGATCACTGCAGGAACATGCAGGAACCTTAGCATTTATGTCTGCTAATGTGGAAAAGTGTGGCGATTTTTATTTTTATTATGATTATTTTTTCACTCAGCTCTGTTTAATTAACTTTACACATAATGAAAATACCGAGGATGCATCTGTTTGTAATGAATACTTTATCGCAGAATTTCCATCTGCACCTAATGGATCTCCCACCTGAATATTATATTAGGAAACATATATTAAGAAAGAATGTCTGTTCAGTTCTACCTGGATCCAGTAGAATAACCAGTGTGCATCGCAATAGAAATGTCTATAACATTTAACAAAAACAAGAAATAAATCAGGCAAGCATTTTCTTATGATTTACTCAGTGAGGAAGGGTTTTCTTATTGATTATTTAGGATTACATTTACGTATTCAGCAGAATTTCTGTCCAAATCACTGTACAGCTGAGAAGGCAGGCTCCGGCAGTGCCTGGAGTAACTGGGTGGCCTAATGGCCAAATCACTCTACCAGCTGTGGGATTTCAACTGGTGATCTTCTGATCACAGGCACTATGGCCTAACCCAGTGTCTCCCGACCCAGGCCTCGGGGAACCCCGGACAGTCCACGTTTTTGCTTCCTTCCTTCCTTTTCCTTCCTGATTGGCTGGGAGCTGGGAGGGAGCAAAAATGTGGACTGTCTGGTGTTCCCTGAGGACTGGGTTGGGAAACACTGGCCTAACCCACTGAGCCACACACCCCCCCCTAGTTGTAATGGACAGTGGAAGGTTCATAGAGAATCAGTGCAGTGGCCTAGTTGGCCTGATCCATTTTGAAAGCCGCCTCTGTGCATGGACAGCAGTGTTCTTCCATCAGTATTTATGGGTTCACCATGGGTGTGAATATTAAAGGTGTCATCTCTGTGCTCCAGGTCCAGAGAGGAATGTCACACTCCCAGACCGGCCCTGATGTTTACTGTACTTTGCTCTAGGGCTGTGTTTCTAAACCCAGTCCTCAGGGACTCCCAGACAGTCTGCATCTTGGCTCCCAATTGTGCGGACAGTCCACCCAACCCTTAAAGCCTTGAAGAATGGGTTTGGAAGCACTGACCCAGGGGATATCAGCAAGGCCCATCCAGGGACACAAACCGGGTGGTGGTTGGTACGGGAACGGCCTGATCTGTTACTCGCTGGGTCTTAAACCCAGGTTCTCTTTATCATTAGCCCATGCGACACAAGCATGAATTGGGGTCAAAGTGCATGGGTCCAGGACCGCAGTGTGAAATATCAGAAAGGACCAGGCCTGTATGCACACAGGACCACACATGGAGCAAATAAGGAACATGACAGCGAGACGCACAGGAGCAAAGTACAGTAAACACCCGGGCTGATCCGGGAGCATTACAGGCCTCTCTGTCTGGTCTCGAGAAATAGAAGGTGATATGTTGTCAATGAATACACGGGAGAGTGTAAATCAATACCCTGTATGCACTAACTATACTGAGCAGCAGGAGAGCATCGAATAAATCAGACAGCATCCATACTGGGCCTTGCTGTATTACACTTAGTACCTTAGCACCTAATATTAGTGAACTTAATTTTCAATGATCAGATCAAAGGCTCGGGTTAGCATTGCTGCACATTCTTACTGTGCATAAATCAGCAGCTGTGGCAACCGTACAGTTCATTGCATTTATATCTTCCTGAGATCCAGATGGAAAGGCTTATTTTAATATTGATTAGAATTTTCATTTGACAGGAAGAGGAAGTTGGCATGGTCACACCCCCACACGTGTGATGTCATCTTAAAGTCGTAGCTGTCCCTAAGGAACAGTAGAGCTTAAGGAAGTATGTAAGGTGTGAGAGCTGTGAGTGAAAATGCGCCGTCCACTACAGGGGGCAACAATCAATTGCTGGATTTCAAATAAATTTTTCCCATAGCTATAAATTAAGAGACCATAGCAAAATTTTGCATTTCACTCATTTATTGATTTACCTTGCAAACTGCAGCCTGGCTCTTCCCTGTTAGGCCTGTCCTAGCAGTGCGTTTCACACCTCTTAAAGTTTTCCATTCTTTTTGGAGGTCACTTGAGGTCGTCGTCCGATATATGAGGCCGTACTGGACAAATTGACGGTCATCTCTGGCATTAGAGAGTCACTTCTGCCCAGTACAGTACTTGGCTGGTTTCTGGTCGCTCCCAGTATCCCAGTAAAAATGCCGTTTTTTAACATAGAGTGGTCTCTTAATTTTTTCCAGAGCTGTAATATCAGTAAATGGATACTTTTGAGAAAGTTGCTCCTCAATAAGGCAGCATGTTAAGCAGTGATGCCTTAATGTCTGATAAGGTCACGCGCTTCTGTGGCCGGTCAGCAAGATCAGACGTCTAGTGTTAATGTCCAATAAGGTTTGCACTGTTATGTTGGGTAAATTTTGCTAGGAATTGGGCTGAAAGTTATATCCCACAGCTGCGTCCCCTTGTGTCCCATACCCCGTCGAATCTCCCAGCATGTCCTTATCAGGGTGAGACGGGGGCTGTGAATGAGCACAGTCTCGTAATTGCCCCCCGCCCCCCATTTGGACTCCCACCCCAGCTTCACCAGACTGAGGGAAAACATCTGGAACTGGAACAGAGGCCTGGAAACACACCCTGCAGAGCTGAGCTGCACGGCATGTCGAAAATGTGCTGGGATACAGCCACCGGTGCGTCTTCCTGGCCAAAGCCGGGGGGGAGGGGGCAGCAGGGGGGACCACCTCCCACGGACCACTCTTCCTTATTTTATAACCCAACCCCTCCCTGCGATTCCACCCGCTCCACCCAAGCTGTGGCTGATCCATTACAGGAACAGTCCGCAATTAGCAAAGGCACAGCTGGCGATGAGGCCGATAATCTCGCTAGGAATCCCAGAGCCAAACGGTGGGGAGGATGAATCATGCTCCCGGCACATCGGATGGTCTGGGAGTGCGACGGAGGGCAGGGCCACGGGGAGAGGGAAACCTCTGCACCCCCCCCAGCCAGTGTGGTGTTTGTTTCTGAAATGAAGCTCACATGACGCAAACAGAAACAGCGTCTGGTCGCGGCCCACAGCTCGGTGTACAGCTAAGCCAGAGCTGCTCTTCTCCTACATGGGGCTGCTTCTGCCATAAAACTCGTGCTGTCCGTAGGGGATTAGGTTCATTTCCGGCCCGGGGGACTGCGATCATCAGCTGCAACTTGCCGCACCCACGGTCAGGGCAGGTGGTGACCCGAAAATAGTCTACTTACCGAATTTTACCAGTGAACCCCATTTCTCTTTGGTTGACACCGAATGTGTTGTTTTGGGCTTGTTAAGTTCGTCAAGGCCATTTTTATGAGAAGAAATCTAGTTCTAGTTTAGTTCATTGCCATAGAAGACTTCAGTGTTTTTTAACAAAATTTTGATAGTTTTCAATCTGTGCTGGTCATGGAAATGTTTATTTTTTTCCAATGGGGGGGCTATTATGGGAGGACTGTCGAGTATGCGGGGAACAAAGGCCATTTATTTTTCAGTTTCATCACTCCCAGGACCAGAACAGATCAACTGTTGTGCGTAGTTTATTTAGATTAGCTTGGATTTCCCCAAGACATCGGGCAACGAAAATATCGATTTTAATCTATTGAATTATGATTTCTGTTCATAATTACCGTCTTTCACGGTGCTGGGGGGTTTGTTTTTGTTTCTTCCCCTTTTCCCTCCGGGTGCTGGAGAATCTGTGCTAGACAAAGGTCACTTCCCTGCGATACCCTTGAGCAAAGGTACTTCACATGAATGGTTCTGGTAAAATATTGCACCGCTTAAACTGATTAAAAACCTGAGAGAATTAACTAAAGAAGAATAATTCACAGCCTCGTGATAAACATGCAGAACTATGCCCCGATCTCTGCAACTGTTAAATAAGTATAGATATCTACAAAGTACTGCTCCTGGCTTTTTTCATTGGTTTTCCTTCATAATAACCAGCCTCAACATTTAATTTTAATGAGGAATTATCTAAATATCACAAGACTCTCTTACGGGGTATTCGGTGATTAATTCGGTGCCTAGTCATTGCTGACCATCTTAAGGGGGACAGGTCTTAATTGCGTGATTTGATCGTTTGTACCGTTTGTACGTTTGCATTGCTTAATGAATGGGGGGTTGCATGAGCCTGTGAGCCGGGCGGATGCCTTCTCCCTAAAGGACGGTAAACCACCGAATCGGACGTGGGTACGGAGCCCGCGAAGTCTGCGCAGAAACGCGCTCGGCCGTGTCTGCGGGAAGCAGTCGCTCTCGAAAGGTGCCTTCTGCGGCTAAACGCTGCACCTGTTAGCTTCCTGGCGGAGAGTGTTTGATGGCACACACACACGCACACACACACACACACGCGCGCACACGCACAGGAGGGGCTCCCTTTCCATCTGTGCACCGTTAACTCGCTCTGCGGGAAGCCGTGGAACGTTTGCGAAAGGTTCTCCGTGCACATTTGGGCTGCGCGCGGCGCTGGGGAAAAGCGTTGGTCTGTGAGCAGCAGGTGAATGCAGCGTTGCGCACGGTGGTTCTTGTATACCTCACTGGAAAGGGTGTGTGTGCCTGGAACTGGAATTGACTGAACTATGCAATAAATGTTCAACTGAAACAATTCAAAATCTGATTTTTTGCCATATATTGTGTTCTGGTAGCAGGTTTAAAGCAAATATTAGCTGCTATGTTTATATAGTGTGTATATATTGTAATGTATGGAGTGTGATGACTTTTCTTTTGGTCTTCAGTGGTTTACGTGAAACATCTAATACATTTACGGTGCTGAATGTGTGTACCCTTTGTATGTGTGTACCCTTTTTATGCGTGAATCCTTTTTATGCGTGTACCCTTTTTATGTGTGTACCCTTTTTATGCGTGAATCCTTTGTATGCGTGTACCCTTTGTGTGTGTGTACCCTTTGTGTGCGTGTACCCTTTTTATGCGTGAATCCTTTGTATGCGTGTACCCTTTGTATGCGTGTACCCTTTGTGTGTGTGTACCCTTTGTATGCGTGTACCCTTTGTGTGTGTGTTCCCTTTGTATGCGTGTACCCTTTGTGTGTGTGTACCCTTTGTACAGTTCTTCCTCTAGTTGACATTCTGGCACCAACCTACACACTTGTGTCCGCATTAACTTGACAAGGTTCCTCTATCTGGTTGTGTGTGTGTGTCATGTGTGGACATGTTGCTGCATTTGCTGAGAATGTGTCCTTGCCCTCCCCCGCCCACCCCCCTGGTGTCATGTGACCCCTGTGGCTTCAGTATCATGTATTAGTCTGACCAGCACCTGAAGAGAAGTCCAGGAGAAGATGACCTGCATGATGGGGGGTTTTAATCTCCCAACCCCCCCGCCAGGCAGCAGCCACTACCTGCCCCCTCCCATTCCCTTAATCCAGAACACCATGAAAGCTGCCCCCCCCCACACACACACACTCCCCAGGCTGTAATTTAGTTAAGAATGCACCTTTGCTCGGTTAAGTGTCTAAATTCTTGCTCATGCACCTGTGGCATTTTAGGCTGCGGGTTAAGTTCAAGTGAGGAAACGTGTCATGGTTGATAGGATTATCCTGAGCCCCTCCCCCCCCACCCCCACCAACCAGACTGATCAGCTGGGGTAGCTAGACAAGCTAGACGCAACAACACCGGTGTAACAACGTTTAAAGGTGAAATTGCGATGTTCGCAGATCTGACACCTTCATATGACGCTCGGTGGATGGCGCCAAGATTATCCACCACCTGGCGAAAATATCCGACTGCGTAAACAGCCGTTAATAATACCGTTATTTTTGAAGTGCTATCAGGATGCCGTCGCTCACCTAAATGGCATAGCTACCCGTAAAGAGAAGAGAAAAAGGCAGAGATTGACGAATGCACTTCTCATCATCTGTGGAGCTTGTGTCCGTGTCCATGGCGATGCTTCTCCCAGAGGGGAGGTCCTGTAGTGTGATTTCCTGACATTGATATTGCATGGGGTTTTCACCAGGGTGTCGGGGGTTAGAAATGGGGCATGTGGGATGTTTTGCCTGCGCAGATCGATGCCGAGACCATGTGTCTGCGTGCCCGTGAGCGCCCCCGACAGTTCAGCAGAGTATTACGACCCGATGTCACTTCATATTATTATTATACTTTTTTTGTCTGGGTCCTTTGTTTCCCTTGTCTCAAATCGATTCAAATCATGAGACGTCTCGAAGCGCGCCTGATGCACCGCGTCATTCGTCATTGTCTGCTCGGTGAGTGACACTACGTGACAATGCCACCGCGCACAGCTTTCGACCCTCATACGAAGCCCCATCCCGCCCGCAGTTAATTCAGGCTGAATGTCATCGTTGGCAGCGCTGAAGTAAACGTGCCAAGGTTGCCTACGTTGGTCTAGTTTGGGATGACGTGCTGGATTTTGGATGTGTGTCCTGTTAGTGCGGCCTCCCAGCTGCCAGAGAGCGGTTTGGCATCTGTCCTAACCTCTGTGTGTGTGTGTGTGTGTTTGTGTGTCTGCTGTCCTTGTTTTTCCTTAAGGGCCTTTGATTTTGTTTTGCGTATTGTGTCCCTGTTTATTTTTCAATGTTTATTTTATCTCGCTTATATATTGACTTTTTAATAAATTTATTTTCTCATTTCTCATTCCTTCTTTCTGTCCTTCCTGTGATGTGTACCCTTTGTTGTTTTTTAACAAAGCCTCTTCATCTATTTTTCTTATTTTAATCCTATGTGTTAAGCACTTTGACCTGAATTACATGTAGGAAAAGTGCCATATAAATAAAGATTATCCTTCTTGTTATTTTACTTTTCCGTTGTGAAGACGTCAGTGTAGCTACTGAAGCTCACAGTGCCGTCCTGCACGTGCGGGAACAAAAGCGCTCTCAGGAGGAAGGGGATTATTTTTCGCCTGCTTTAAAGACATCGTGGGTGTTATTTCCTGTAATGAAGATGCAGGGATGTCATTAGGGAGCGATACAGGCCTGTCGCTGCAGGGAAGTGCGGCGGGCAGGTGGATGCCTAAGTCATGTGCTTTACTTGACTACTCGCATATAAAATGGAAGGAATGTGTCATGGGGAGGGCCACCTAGGGGCGTCACAAATCAGCATGTCAGCCACAGACTTATAAGATTGCTTCAGGTACTGGACTACCTGTCCATCTAATTGAATATCACCATGTTCCAGAAGCAAAAAGAGATTGGTCGTTCAGCTATCCAGGAGCCAATCAGCTTGCATGAAGGGTCATCTGTTGGCCATACAGGCTGTTTCCATCACCTACATAGCTTTCTTATTGTGGTCTATATGCAAATGAGCAATCTGTCATTTCCTGTATGCTAGTCACATGACCTCCGCACGCCAGCAATATGACATGAAAACTCTGTTCCAGTGGCAGCGTCAAGGCAACGAATGGCACTACAGGAACGCAGCTCGTGCCCTTCTGCCCCGTAACGAGGTTACTGCTGCTGGGCTGGGCGACATTTAGTTCCATACCGCCAGTCGCGGTTTGCGACAGCTTCCCGTAAATAATGGGCGTTAATCTGTTCCTGGTTCAGAACCGAAATTTCTCCTTGTGACCAGCAGCGCAGATGGACCAAAGGTTAAACAGGACATGCATTATGTCACTGTAAGTTATCGTAATGGCCTGCTCTACAATCTGCATGTTTTTTTTCCGTCCTCCTGTTTGGCTAGCAGAAATAATGACTATTTACCACCACCACCCCCCCTTCCCCCCCGCTATTACTCTCTCTTTTATTGGGTTTCCTTAAGCTCCCTTTTCTTTGAGGTTGTTTCCCACCAAAAGACCAGGGCAGGCGTACAGGCCTGCCACGTCTCTGTCCCGCATGCTGATAACCAGATGAGGCCCCGGGCCCTCGCACCCCTGCCGGGCCCCCAGCCTGAGCTGTTTCCGTAACACTTAATTATAGGACTCCTGTCATTTTTTTTTTTTTACTCGGCATCACTT
Source organism: Petrocephalus zakoni (assembly GCA_026774425.1). Taxonomy (NCBI): domain Eukaryota; kingdom Metazoa; phylum Chordata; class Actinopteri; order Osteoglossiformes; family Mormyridae; genus Petrocephalus; species Petrocephalus zakoni. Next base: position 11,109,520 of record JAODKN010000042.1, read on the forward strand.
GGTTCTGACAGCAGGGTGGCAGCACCTTAAAGGCACAGAAACCACTCTTGGGAAAATACAGGTTGTTTTCCTGTGAGGACCTAATAGCTGCACCTTTAAGATCTATAGCAGATTGAGTTAGAACCGCGACGTGAATGGGCTTGCTAATTGATTATATTTCTGAGTAATGGAGTGTGAAGGATCCCTGTTTGCGGAGTGAGGTGCTGGTTTCGATCAAGGCCTAGAACCCCCCCCCCCCAACCCCCTTGTTTCACTTAAGACAACGCCCCTGCTGTTAAATGGCACCATTTCGTTACACAGAGAGAGGTCCGGTAAAGGTTTATTTATATGATTGGTTCATGTGCTGTTGGCGTCTTGAGTGGTTCTGCTTCAGAACCTTCTGGCGAGTTTCATGCTGGAGAGGGCTTGCGTCACCTTGACCCATTTGGGCGGATTCCTGTGCACCATCAGCGGACTCTCAGCCATATTGCCAAGAGGAGAGAAACCTCGTCCCAGGTGGAGCCCACCCGCCGGCTCTCACCTGTCGTTATGTCCTCAGTTGTAGGAATGGTCACAGCAGCCCTCCAGGAGAACCGGTGCTAATCTAGAACCGAAGAACGATATGATAGCTTTGAGATCCCTGAGGACTGTGATCGGCGAATATCCCCCTGTTCCAGCCGCGTCCCGTTTGCACTGCACCTCTGCCCCAGCCGACGCCTCTTGATGCCGTCGTCTTCAGCAGCGACGCCGAGGTCGAGAACGAAGCCCTGTTTTCTTCTTCTTTTTTTTTCTTTTCCAGAATAGATATCTGGCCTACATTCAGGAAGATCTCCCTGAGCAGGTGGGAGGGTGGAGGGGAATAGGAGAGTCTTCAAGCTGCAGTGACCTTGAGAAACCTCCCCCTGATTAAAGCGGGAGCCGGCTGGCCTGAACGAGAAAGGGTGGGAAATTAAAGTGAGGGCTTTTGCGTCTGACCCGCTTAATAAGCCCCGGGTCTGATTTAAACGTGAAAGGGCTGAAGAGCACTTCATAAAAACGCAGACTTCCTGCTCCCACCTGCAGAAGCTGTGTTGGCTCATGCGTGATTAGCTTCCTTGGTTTCAGATTTACTCTGCCTGTGTTGATCGGAATGTTGCACCAGTTATTCTCAGGCCTCAGCACAGGTATCAAGGAGCAGTTAGAACCTAATGGACCGCACCCCCCCCCCCTCGTCCCAGCTATTTTGTAATTAAAATAAGTGCATAACTCTGGCAGAGCAAACAGCTGATGTGTGTAATGATTTGAGTGGTGAGGGGGGTGGAAATTGTGAGTGTTGGTCACATCCAAGGGTTTGCTAAAAGGAAAAAAAAAATAATAATAATAACTCGGCGTCTCAAATGCCGATATCATGGTCAGGGTCTGGCCTAATGCTGACACAGCAGGGTGGTGCTAATCTGGAGGCAGGGGCTGATAGCAAACTTGGGGATGACTGCGAAGGGCCAGCGTGCAGCACACGGAAAGCTGGGGGTTAGGGGCCCTGCTCAAGGGCCCACAGACATGTGATTGTACTTGTGTGCTGGGCTTGAAGCAATGACCAGCCGATTACAGGCACAGAGGCTTAAAGAGTGGGTCATGACTATTGTTTAAGTTCCCCAGCTCTAATCCTACACCCCCCCCCTTCCCAGGGTGAGTTAAGCCTAAGTTAAACCAGGATGAAGTCAAGCTATGTTCATTGAATGAAATGTCTGTTCTGATGAGTCAATTTACCCTGATCTGGGCCTGTTCCTGGTTCTGACCCATCTCACGTCGGGGGAGTCAAGGTGGGGTGGGGGGAGATTTCTCCAGTCTTGAGTCTCCCAAACAGACAGAAGGAGCAGGTTGAATTGCAGGAAAGCTGGATGTTTACGTCCGGCATGGAGAGGGGATGTAAATCGCCTGAGAGTAAAAACAATAACATAAAAAAGCAAATGATTACAGTTGTGTTGGGATTGCAGGTCGGGCAGCTGTAACGTCCCAGACCAATTCTCCATTTATGGGCGTGTGGGAGTCCGGCTGGCAGCAGGAGGTGTTTGTACACCGAGTGGGGGTGTTGGGCATTGGGGTAATGTTTTTTTTTTGCCACAGACAAAGTTAATATGGGGCTCTTCACACCACTCTGTAATGTGTACGCTCTGCGGTTTCCTGTACAGCCCTCCCTTGGAGCTCCTGGCTTCATCGCAAAGTCCTAAACCGCCAAGTCATTGCTGCTCTCTGTCCTCGAATTCATATTGGCCCCTGAGCACCCTGTCCTGCATTAAATGATTGGACCCATCTGTCTGTTTGTGCCCCCTACCGATCTATTGCTGCTCTGTGTTTTATTTGAGTCTTATGTTTTCCACTTGTTAAAAGCAGTGAACTGCACTTAGGAGCTTTACTAGATTTTGGCCTGGGAGGGGGGTGGTGGTACGGCCTTGCTTGCTATAAAACTCTCTGAGCTTCCCCGATTTCTGTGAACAGGAAGTGACACGGCAGTTTCCTGTGCAGAGCCATCCCAGTGACGATTAGTTCCATGAGCAGCATGTCAGCCTATGAAACTACCTGATTTGGGTGCCCTCTCCATGGGTGGTCAGCATCTCTCCAGCTAAATACTGGCCACCAGTTACCCTCAGAATAACTGGCTTACCCATACACATCCATACACAGTTATAACCCAGGTTTAATTTTACTCATGTCTGTAACATTATCGTTGTTTTTTGGTTTTTGCTGCTGTATATTATGGGCGTGTCTCATATTTAAATCCTCTTTTGTTCTCTATTTTGGACATAAAAAATGGAGGTTGGTGGTTAGGAATATAACAATTAATACAAAAAAGGATGAATAAAACTGAACTTACTTTACAACAAAATCAGAAAATGTTTTCTGTTCTGAAAAGCATTTCTGTTCAGTTTTATTTGTTTGGCAGGTTTTGTAATGTATCACATCGTAATGGGGCAGTATTATCACACGCCCCAATGGAACGTGCACAGAAACAGCCCTAACAGGAAGTGGGCCGGGCCTCTCTCCTTTGACAGCACTGAAGGAGCACGATCCGGACCGCATCAGAGAGAAGCAAGGCCTGTTTGCGACTGCCCTCTCTGTTCTCGCAGAGCAAATCAAAAAATCAGACATGACCCCCCCCCCCCCCACCTCTTTCCGGACATGGGATGTCTCTGTCTGCTGTCGCTAATGGCAACATTTCATCCAGTCCTAAAAATATCAGAAGCCGGACTGCAGTTGAAACTGCAAGGTCATTGAACCTTTGGGGGGGTCAGTTAAGGGTCCATTCTCAAGCGGGTATTGAGGAAGTAGTCAGAGGACATGGCTGGGGAGGCAGTGTGCAAGTTAGGATAGCCTTGTGTTGGTCCTGGGGGGTTCATGTGTACCTGTAGCCCCACTCACATGCTAATGGGGGGGTGCATTTCCCTCGGTGCTGCGGCTCTTTGCCAGCCTCGCCTCTCCGTGGTCATGCGTCATGCTCATTGGCTGCAGTCGATCTTTTCCGGTTACGGCTGCTTTTCCTGATCGATCACGCCCGTACCCGGAGCCGCATTTCGGGTATTCCGAGGCGAGGTGCGCCAGCCCGAATGGGCCCCGGCTTTATACAAACATCACACGTCACCGGGGAAGCAGATTGCCGGCTAGACGGGATGCGAGGGAGGCCGATTTAATTTGAAATGGGTTTAAATGAATCTCCCGCTTTCTGTGACTGCGAGGCGGCAGGCTCCCGGTTGCTATGGGCTCGAGGGGGGGCTGCCGTTTTGTGCCATGGTGATTTATTTGTTTATTTTCAGTCGTAAATTTGATGGGGAGGCAGAGGCTGGAGTGGGGGGGGTGCCCAGACGATGCCGTCGCGGTCCCAGCAGCTTGGGGGGGGGCACGCTGTCCCACGATGCTCGAGTGAAGATCGCGGTGTTTAAAGTTTTCTTTGCCTCTGGGTTGCTGGTCAGGTTGGGGGGGGGGCAGGCAGAAGAGACTGTATGTGGGGCCTTCGCAGACTGACCTTGTTGGGACCCTCCGGAGGAAGCCCCCCCCCCCAAAGCAGTGTAATGATCGATGAGGGGTAGGAGGACAAGACTGTTTTCTTGGGGGGGGGGGGGGGGTGATGGGGAGGAGGTGTATCGTATGGACATTTGGTTTGTGAAAGTCCCGCACAAGGGGGCAGATTAGTCAAGCACAGCTTAGTCCTGGAATTCTGCCGTGGGGCGTCGTGATATCACTACAGCAACAGGCTTGGGGGTGTGGAGCACACGTCCTACTGGTGTTTCCAAGGATGGATAGCCAGGCACAGCGAAGGCATTTAGTTACAGGCATTTGCTTGGTGTTCAGAGTCGGGGTGTGAAGCCGGGGGGGGGGGGGGGGACGAAACCCGAAAGGTGGTGGGGGGGGGGTAAGATGGGGACAGGGGTGCCTGCGACTTGGGGTGGGTGACTGCTGGTGGTGCCGCAGACGGCCGGGCCCTTCCCCG
>JAODKN010000042.1:11114060-11142307 GCA_026774425.1 Petrocephalus zakoni
CGCCACCCTCTCGCACCCCCTGGCCCCGCTCCCCCCCCCCCCCCGACGTACTGCCAAGTGAAGCCACGCCAAAGCCTCTAACCCTCCTGCGCTCGGATTACTGGGTTTGTGTCAGATCGGACACTCCCATAATGCAGTGCTGAAAAGGTGCCTGATGTTACTCCGATACCGCAATGTTCCTGAAGTCTCTTTATACTGCAGGTTTCATTGTGACAAACAGCAGTGCAATACAGGACAAGACGGTACAATATAGGAACGAGTAAACAAGTAACAAATCTGTGCATTGGGAACTCCGTATGTTCGGGGGAAATTCACCAAGCTTTGAAGAATTGAACTAAATAAATGTGCTTTTTTGACCTTTTATTCCGGTGTTAATGACGCCTCCTCTCACCTCAGCCTGGCTGTGTAAACACGACGGAAGCGGACATCAAGAAGTCCTCAAGAATGAAACAGCCACACAAAACAAGAAAGGTGGGCTGTCCGTCGCCGCCAGTGCTCGGGTCTGGATTAGCGTCTGAGAGTCTGATTGGCCCGGGGGGGCTGGGGGACACACATATACGTGCACAGGGCGCGGGAGGTCGCGAGTGTGGTTTACCAGATGGATAACGGCGCCATCTTTGTCTGGAACAACCATGCAGTCGGTGTACGGGCTCCAGAATGACGTGCGGAGCCACAGTCCCACCCACACCCCTGTGCCGGAGGTCAAGCAGCCGACGGAGGAGGAGCTGCACGACAAGGTAGGGGTGCAATGCACTGCCCGGTGAACCGCCAGGGCCTCGGCCGGGACGCAAGTCTCCGGCCCCCCCAGACGGTCCTCGCTGGTGCTCCTTCCCCCAGACTGTCCTCGCTGGTGCTCCTTCCCAGCTCCTTGCCAGACTGTACAATTTTGCGAGGGAGCTTGGAATGGAAGCAAAAACATGGACTGTCTGCGGGTCACTGTGGACCGGATTGGGAAACGCTGCCCCAAACTATCACCTTCACCCGGGGGGGTCCCCGGCGGACCTGACTGTTGTCTATCTCACCTTTCAGATTCACTTCTGGCAAGTGCAACTGGACAGGCATCGATTGAAAATGTCCAAAGTCGCCGAGAGGTAGGTCTTAAAGGGCTCGTTCGGCTGTAGTCGGACGTCCATACCCCGCCATTCCCAGTGAAAGTCTCGACTTTAGTGACTTCAGATGCCACTGCAAATAAAACCCCTCGGGGTGTTTCAGACGTACAGGAAGTGGCTGCTTCCCCACCTTGCACAATTCCTCCCTCCTCCTCTGTAGGTGCACCACTAAAACATGACTTTAAGAAGGAGTAGGCTGTGATTATGCGTGCGCTGCGAACATGGGCCCTCGTAGGGGGGCATTGTGTGAGAAGCTTGTCCATTGGCAGCAGATTGTTTGTGCCAGAACTTTGAGAGGTGCGAGTTTCTTTTTTTTTTTTTAATAGGAGCATTTTGTGTTTTATTGGCGATGAAACATCTGCAAAAAAATTGTGGGGATTTGCAGACGGGGAGGCACAGACCAGCAGAGAGCGGTGCCTTTCAATCTGGGGGGGCGGATTCGTCTATAACCGTGTCAAAATAAAATTTGGCTCTTGAGTGCGTGGGAGCCTGATGCCACCGTGTGGACCCCTGATGGATTATTGGGTATATTATAGGAATTCTCCCAGCGATACGTGGGACTGAAGCACGAGGTGTGAGCAGGGCATCGTGAGTCCCTCGGGCTGTGAAACGCCCAAATCCCTGCCGTATGCCAGTGCTTTGGCTTGGCTAAAGGCAGAATGGGCAGGTACCTAAGTCCCCTGAATTACCTGTTTTGTGGCAGAAGTGAAATGATCATTAGTTTTCTTGCTACGGAGGCCTCCTACGAAACGCTTTGCCTTGGGCCCCTAAAAAGTTAGAGCTGGCCCTGCAGCATGCCATTGAACTATGGGATTGTCATTCTCTGCTCTTTGCATTAAAAACATCCTCATTGGAATTGTATCTTCGGGGGACGAATGAGCATTTGCATCCCGAGTTTCGATGTGCGTACCAAAGGGCGCAGTAGCCCTGCCGCGGTCTCGTCCGATGCTGAATGACTTCCGGAAGCAGAGGAGTCGGCTGATGAGCTGCTAGGGGACGAAGAGGTTTTCGTGCATGAGCGTGAGCACTGAGCTTGGCAGCTTGGCAGCTTGGCAGTGAGCAGTGAGCAGTGATGGGGGGGCTAAGTGAACACTAAATCCAGCGTTATACCAATAACATGAAATATTGGTATTGAAGTAACTCAGGCAAATCCATACTGTAGGCCAAGAAGGGGGCATTGTGGTATTTAAATCCAAAATAAATCCCTTCCAGTAGGAAATACAATCTGTTTAAAATGCCTGTGGTTGCCCTTTGTGTAGATTTCTCCCACACTTTGCAAACATTTAGCCGTGCTATCCCTCTTAGCCTGTTAAGCTACACCGAGCAGTACATCGAGTACGACCCGTTCCTGATGCCACCGGACTCCTCCAACCCCTGGATCTCAGATGACACGACGATGTGGGAGCTGGAAGCCAGGTGAGGATTGAACATTGCATGTGGCCAGTTTATAACCATCATAATTATTAATTGATGTGTGTAAACTTGCTGTCTACTAGCAGTTTTGTTGAGTCAGTTTGATATTCTTAATAGCAAAATAAACCAACAGAAAAAAAACATATTGCAGATCTTCTGGTGTATCTTGCAATTTTTCTGACAGTAGTGGTGTTTGGGCCTGATGATGATGTGGTTATTTTTTATTACATTAAGTAATCTAGCCTGCAAGATAATCCTGAGGTGGAAAAAAGGATCTCAACAAATACGCTGATACTTCAAAGAGTAGCTTTATGTCTGAGTGAGTGCATTGAGAGCCTTGTCAGATTACAGTTCAGACGTAGGTTTCCTTGGTTCAGTCAGACATTTCTGGTTGCTCAGGTGTATTCACTTTAAAGCATACGTTTAATAATCATAGGAACATGTTAAACTACCACAGTGAGTGTAGCGGAGAAGCCTGGTTGGATGGCTCTGTTTGGATAGCTCGGGGAGAGTCATTCAGATGCTTGTCCGCTCATAGCTGCTTCCATCAGTGCGGAAGAGTGGAAATAATGTTCAAATAAAGAGCCCAAAATGCATTTCTATTTTAATGGTGGTTGACAGGGTCCATAGTCCACTGCTAAATAGGGTAAATATTGTCTCGTGGGCAAAGCCCTGGCGGTAAGGCCGGATTGGGTGACCCAAGCCAACCGTTGCCCATGTTCCTGTGCGGGATTGACGCCTGACGTCTTCTGCCGTCTGCAGCAAGGAGCCGAGTCAGCAGAGAGTGAAGAGATGGGCCTTCGGGATCAATGAGGTACTCAAGGACCCAGTCGGCCGGGAGCAGTTCCTAAAATTCCTGGAGTCGGAGTTCAGCTCGGAAAACCTGAGGCGAGTCTGGGGCGGGACCTGCCGCTACGGCTCAGAGCTGCACGTAGGCTTTCCATTAAAAAATAAGCATGTTTCAGTGGAGGAACAGTGTGAGACACTGAAGTGTAGCCGAAAACCATTACAGAAATCATCAAGATTTTGTTACAATTTATATGCACTCTGCAAATCAACATTAATTATTATTATATATTATTTCTTAAAATTCATTATCTATCCAATTTTGTAATCAGATGAATGATTATTCTGTTTATGCATTAAATAATTTATATTGTATATTAAAAATATTACTGTGCCAAATACATGGAATATATTAACTATTACAGTGTAATGTATATAGTTAAAATGGAGAGTCACCCTCAATCTGGACTTGTGAATTTTTTTGTTATAGTAATGGGTCCTAATTTTATGCTTCCAGAGTTTCTTCTTTTTGTAACATTCAGTCACATAAACAGTCTTTGTTCGAGTCTCACTCAACAGCCTTATGCTGTAGCTGGAGGTCTGGCCAGTTGGATGGCCTTGCCTTGCCTTGCCTATTGATTTCCTGCACTGGATTGTTCACAGAGAAAAAGTGATTCTTGCTTAGAGGGAAAATTGTTTTAATAATAAAATCAATAGAATGTACAAAAGTGAAATTAAACTTAAATTTACAGTTATGTATTATGGCATAACACGCATGTTCTGATTGTACCGAACATAGCCAACTCTGTAGCTCCCTCTTATGGCCATAATGCATCATTTTGTGTTGTCAGTGTTAATCTATAAAGTTGAAGAGTAAGCTTTATATGAGCACACTTTCATCAGACTCTTATGAATCAATGACTGTTAAATCTGTTAAAGTTAAATCTGAACCCATTTAATGCATTCAGTTAGATAAGTGATAATTAACTTCACCAAGGTCATCAACATGAGCACATTGTCAGCTCCTATAAACCAAGTGTGTAGCACTTTTTTTTTTTTTTACATACAATACACTGGGATGCAATTTGCCGTAGAAACTGTAAATTGCAGTGGAGCACTTTGTAGACTCTCAATAAGTCAACAACGTGAGATAAACATTTTGCCGATACGGGTGATTGTTGTACTGGAAAGGATAGCGTGTTTCTGTTATTTGTAATGCAGGCACATTTTTAGAAATAAGACACCTAGAGTGTTTGTTTTGTCATCGATTCTGAATAAACAGGACACGTGAGGTTTTGGGGAGACCGAATGCCCGTTTCCTCACTCCCGTTGACCCGTTGGGTACATTGTCATACCAGGTTCTGGCTGGCCGTCCAGGACTTGAAAAAGAGGCCCATTCGGGAGGTCCCCACTCGGGTGGAGGAGATCTGGCAAGAGTTTCTCGCACCCGGAGCTCCCAGCGCCATCAATGTGGACTCCAAGAGCTATGACAAAACCACACAGAATGTGAAGGACCCTGGACGTTACACCTTCGAGGATGCTCAGGTGAGACAGGCTGGTGGATGCTGAGGAGTATACAGGGAGGCGTAGCTCCATAGCCCTTTCTTCTGTAACATCTTGTATACAGAGAGTGTCTCTCAGCTGAAAAGACTAATGTTCAGTTTTCCATTCATACATCTTAGATATAAAACTGAATTAAGTTGGGTTAAGTCTAGGTCGAATATTTTTGACATCACAGTGACCCCTCTGCATTTGGTTGCCTGTCCCATAGTCCAGGTGCTCTCTAGACATGATCTTTGCCGGCCACTTCCGTTTGCGAGTCCTCTAGGCACACAACCGACGCATAAGTGCGGGCGGAAGCCATGTGGATGGTTAAACGGCTCGCAGGCCACGCGGCACATGGCTGACCATGTGCGCTCATCTGTGTCTCAAACATTGTCACTATTCTCTCCTGTAGGAGCACATTTACAAACTGATGAAGAGCGACTCCTATAGTCGCTTCATCCGGTCCAGTGCCTACCAGGAGCTGTTGCAGGCTAAGAAAAAGGTAACGCTATGGAGGGGGAGGAGCCTGTGGTCGGTGCTGGGTGTTGAATTACAGACTGGGATGAAAGGGTGGGGTTATGCATCGAGATGCATATGATGAATCCTGACCATCTGCTGCAAGATGTGAGGTCTCAGTGGAAGCCCTGTGTCCTTACGCTAACCTGCCAGCTACACAGCCATCTCCAGTTCTCATTAAAATGCATCTAATCAGTGCTGTGAAGTTTCTCCTTGTTTATCCTTAGTGGCCACAATTAATTGGTGTGGTCTCATTCGTCACATGCTCCGTCTTACATTTTAGTTACCGGAAATGGAATTGAATAAATTTAAAATGCAATAGTTTTAATAGGTTACATTTTTGTTTTACCTCAAGGCAGTGCCCCGTTTGTTTATGGAACCGTATTTTTTTGTCCATTCTGGCCCTCGTTTGAACCTCTTCACAGTTTTTTTTTTTTTTCTTTTTGTGGGCAGTTTCTTTTCTATTTTCATCTTGATATTTTTTTTTTTTGGCTTCTTTTTTTAACAGTTGTTTTTGTGTCTATTCATTTTATAATTCACCTAAATCGGAGAACTGTCAGAGCCTCTTTTAAGAATGTGCAATGTGTAAAATGGATGAGCCTGGCCTGTGCCAATAACGCAAGTGTGGGGCGCCCCCCCCCCCACCTTTCGCTTCCTCTACTGCAGTGTTAGAGGTCCCGCTCGGTCCTGTTCTTGGCCCTGTCGTATAGTCTGTGTTTGACCTTTTTTTTCTTTGAGTCTGTTTAGAGATTTAAGGTGTTTCTGTTCAGAGGAAGGCCTTGCTCCCCTGTGACATGCTACGTATGCTTGCAGTTCTAAATGCATAAATGCTGTGCCTCCAGATGCGAGTGTGTGGATAACGGGACATGGCTGTGCATGCTTCCTTATCTCTACTTTTCTTTTTGCCCACAGAAAAGTAAGAACTTGTTTTGAAGGAGTTTGCTTCCAGGTAAAGTTAATGCTGATCGCTCTCCTTGCTGCTTGATGTGTGCTTGTGATTAATTTTATTTTAAAATTAACTGCAGAGGTAATTTCATACATCTCAAATAATTTACACAGAATGACTGAGTAGCCAATAGACTTGTTTACCTCAGACCCAGGAGAGACTATAAACTATAGACTCTACTGGTATATACACGCTATACACTGTGTCAGTGCATATAAATGTAAGATTTTCCTTGTAGTGTGCATAACCTCATGAGAATGTCATACATTGATCATTTGTAAGTTAATTAGATCACGTGACTCCTTTTCAGTGGAGTGGAGTTACATGAAGCTCTAAGCACAAAGAAATATTTATTTTATCGTTATTCATTTGTGGCTGACTTGAATCTACTTAAATGATTTGCCCCCCATATTAAGTCCCTGTTTCTTAGACCAGTGTTTTCCAACTCTGTCCTCAGGGACCCCCCAGAGTCCACATTTTTGCTCCCTCTTGGCTCCCTGCCAGACAGTCTGCGTTTTTGCTCCCTCCTATTTTTAGGTAAAGGAGCAAAAATGTGGAACGTGTGAGGGTCCCTGAAAACCAGGCTAGAAAACTCTGCCTTAGACAATACTAACTGCACTGATTTCAGACATACAGCTCATGTTAGGTGTAGAGCCAAGAAGCTTCTCTCTTGTGAGGATGAAGGCCAGCTATGAATAGTTTTAAATGTGAGAAGTGGATGATTAACTTTTGTTCCCTGTATTGTGCCACATTTTCAAAAGGCACCCTTACATCCCGTTAGATGTATTACACATCAGAAGTGTAATTTTCTTTTTCTCTTGTAGGGAAGATCACTTACTTCAAAGAGGCTAACAAGTCTTGTGCAATCATGCTAAAACACAGTCATCGTTTAGCTTGGAAGAGGACCATCGTTTCTACATTGTTGTAGTCTCCAGTTTATTCTGACGAACCACTTGCTGGTGGGCCAATTGTTGCATGTCCAAGGAACTTTTACTTTTTAAATGTTTCCCCTCTGTGAGAAAAAGGCATTCTGGACTTCTAGGAGAAGATGAGAAGATGCTTATAATGCCTTCAGAGAAAATTATTTCCCTAGTTACATATCGGCTCGATCTGTGTGCATCTACAAGCTGAAATGTGGGGGAAAAAAATGTGTTTGGAAACATGGAGAGAAAAAAAATGAAGGAGGGAGGTCTCTGCATAGGAGTGTGTTCTGAATCACTGATCTGTCACAGTGTTGAAACATTACAGTGATGCATATATTGTATTCAATTGGCTTTTATTACACTCAGCGATTAGCGATTTTTGTCATATGTGTAACGTCACATTCTGATAAAGGAAAACGCTGTGTCTGTGTCCTAGGTGTGTCTGTAATTCTTTGTTACTGTTTCTTGCATTATTTTTATACCATATTTAAAGACACATTTTACTTAAAAATGTATTAAAGCTGGCCCTTTATCTGTTTATGTGGGTACATTTTTCTTAGCTATGAACTTCTCTGTCTGGACTTTTGTGGTCTGCAGCTTCCTTTTCCATTTGAAAGGAGATTTACAGTTGGTTTATTTAATGATTTCTCTGCACTAATTCATACTGAGCTTGAAAACAAAACTGTATTTTTTCTTTTATAGTATAAGAAACCCAATGTCTGTGGAGTATTGTTTCCCAGAATTTTGCCTTTGATGTTGTATGTGTGTGTGTATATGTATATATATTATATATAAATATATATAATATATATATTTATATTTTAAACTTTTGGAAGTGGATGCAAATTAGCATTAATTCATATAAAAAAAAAAGAAAGCCATAACCCTTTTGGCTAGGCACATTTGCTTCCTTCCCTGTGACTGAGAAGGTTGTACTGGATCAGAAGCATAACTGTCATTACGGTGCCAAAGCTGACTCTGACCTATCTGACATCCAAAGACATAGGCAGACCTTTGGTGTATAGTTCTTGCATGGTTTATTCAGGAGTTTCTCACCATGTCCATTTGCTACAGAATGAAAAGGTGTAATTATGGAAACATTCCAAACTGGGGAAAAATATATATATTTATTACAGATATTATGCTAGATGGATACTGGAAATGAGTTTCTCTTACAGCACCCCCACTCTGTCCATGGAATAAGAGAAACAGGACAATGTCTTGTTCCCTTAGTGTTGAGCAGTAGACCGTGTGAGGCCACTTTGTTGCTTAAGAAGCAAATGCCCCTGGAGATTTGCTTGGGTACTGAAACAGTATCTCGGTTCATAGTGCGGCTTTTTCCCCTCATTCAACACCAACCTCAATAACATTCAAGCACAGGATACGCACAAACCGTAGAAAATCTGCTAAAGCAGCGAAATTTTTCAAATTCTAAAAAGGAAAACAAATAGCGTTGTGGCATTTTTCGGCCTCCCTCGAGCAAGACGCGGGGACGCTGGGAGCCGTAAGCATTTCAAACCAAACACGGAGACCTTTGTTGGGAGAAACCTCATCTGCTGTCCATAGGAAGTGCTTTGCTGTGGTTAGCTGGTAGGAGTATGCTCGTGTTTGCTGGGTCCAGAAGTGAGGATGAAAGCACAGGGTGTTCCTCGTTTCTCTCGCTGGTGTTGGCGGATCAGCGCCGCTCGGAAATGCAGGCCTGCCCGTAGCCCCAAAGGCCAAGCCTTTGGGCGGTCTCCATGTCCATCTTTGCCCTCAGTCAATCAAATATGAGTTGTCCAAAGAGTCCCCCACCCAAGGTCAAAGGACCATGCTGGCAAAGTTCCCTTTGCTGAACGATGCCCCCGCCTGAGAATGTACAATGACACACATTTCCCTCTGTTACATTACAAGGGAGAAATCACTCTTCGGCATTGCAAACAAATGCCACCCTGAAGCACCACGACCAAAACCCGTTTCGTAGAATCTTTTCAGAGCAACCTTACGTGCACGTTTGTCTCACGCTGTAAGTGCTTAGGGGCATATGGAAAAACTGTGAATGGAGTGGGACAAGATGCAGTGCGAGTGCGAGTTTAAAATCACTGGCAATAAGGTGGCAATAGCCATCATAGTATATCCTAATGTAATTGTTAGTTTAATTACCAACTGCAGCCACTAGATGGCGCCAGGTCTTGTCACAAGTGGCGGCACAGCATCCTGGGATGGGACCTCTTAACATCAAAGGTGTGAACTCTCATTTAGCAGCTGGTATAGAGTTCTGCCAATACCAATGTAAATATGTACATTTTCTTGTTTGATAAAGAAGCATATAACCTAATGCAGATGCAGAATGCAGTGTACAAAATCTGAGAACTAGTGTGAACGTTACATTATGAGCAATAGACAATTCTGAGGGTGTAGTTCTGTTAGGGACAAAAAAAATGAGTATAATGTATAGTGTGACTGGGGCAAAAATTCTCACTAGATTAGCCCTAGGAAACTGCATAACAAGTATAAAACTCCATATAAAATGGTATTTTTGTGTGTGTGGCATCTCAAAATTCTGTATCTCAGAAATGCCTGTGTACTGTACCAGTGTTAGGCTTCATTTATTTATTTTTTTTACCTTTCATGTTGAAGGAGTTTTCCAACTTGCTCACGACAGAGGGATGCATCATTTGCAAAGTGTATGGTCTCGGGCAGGTCCTGGCGTTAGGGGAGTTAGTGGGAAGCTCACATTGACATCAGGAGCCTTCGAAGAGTCTGTAATTTACCATTTAGGCTACACTTAGTGGGAATAATGTCACACAAAATGTTAACTGTGGCCAGCTTTGACTGCTTATAAACCATACACCAAATGTAGAAAATGAAGTCTTTTAATAAAAACCAGTAAACAAATTGCTCCAAAGTGTTTTTTTCTGAATTGGCCTCCAGCCATGGATGAACATTGGGCATGGTGTGACAAAGTGACCTGCAGGGGAAGAGAGATGGGTTCAGGAAGCCAGGCGGTGAAAGTGGTCACAGAAGCTCCTCTAAAGTAGGGCTGGCTGGGTAACTGTGTTGGGAGGGGGGAACAGAAGGAGGGAGGGAGCACGGGAGGGCGGGAGCACGGGAGGTGGGAAGGGGGAGTGGAGCAGAGGGGATTGGGGTGGGGGGGCTTGGTGTGATTTGTTTAGTGATCGTAGCCAATAGAAACCCCAGACAGCGATAATATCCACATGTTGGTGATTGAGAGGGACCAGAAGTGAGACGTGCTGGGCAGAGCACAGACACAGGGACTCCGGGCCCGGCTTGCATGGGCGTTAGTTCCATACCCAGCCACAGGACCCTGCGCGTACCGGCCAGCAGCCTCACAGAACCCCGCCGGAGCACACACCTCCGGTGCCCACCTGCACCGCAGAACCCCCGGACAGCAGGTAAGCGGCAGCCCAAAGCCCAGTCGCGCCGCCTGGCCCGGAGCACCCCCATCTTCGCATGCGCGATTGCATCGTCGTACCTGCAGCGGGTCTGAAGGATGGGATGATTTATACAAGAACTTTCTGAAAAGGGCTTTGAAGTTTCACGCCAAGTGCTTAATACAGTGGGAAGATAAGGGTACTTATGTAACCGCGGAGTGGAAAAACAAATCTGTAATTGTAAATCTAACAGCGCATGAATAGCAAGGGGCAGCTGGTTCAGATGTTAACCTAAGCAGATTAACATGTGATTCTAATCTTTGAAATATTAAAACATTTAAGTTGTATTGTATGCATAAGTATATATTTTTTCAGGATATCAATGATTTGAGGGGGGTGCTGCCATGGGATTTATAAACTAAACAAAAAGTAAACATCTAAAAGTAATTACAGGCTGTATATATTGTTTGGACTCCAAACAGCGACATACCGCACAGGGGAATGTCACATAAGAACACGTCTAGGGTCGTGACATTCGAACAGGTCCGGCAGGAGGGCGAAAGACGCAGGTTAAGATCCGATTATTTGTTTTGCTGTTTTGCGTTTGGGGCTGGGGACCGCACCACCTTGCACAGTTAGCCTGCTTGCGTTAAAGAGGATTGCACGCGATGCCATGCTGTGAAGCGCACACACACCAGACAAGCTTAATTTTATGAAACAAACACTGTATTCGGGGCATACTCTAGAAGGGTCTGAGTGCACACTTCACATCGGTATTAAATTGTAGTTACCACTTAAAGTGAAGAAATACTGAAATTATGCACTTGTGTTTACTGAAGTTTGACAAAGGCTGATGCTACAAAACGGGCTTAATGGGCTATCTTTGAATAGAAGACAGTTGTGTGCATGCCTTTTAAAAGAGATAAGAAAACAGTTTCAAATAAACCGGAACATGCCTAAATACCGTTGGGGAGTTTGGGGTAGGTTTGTCAGGACCAGTTACAGCAGAGGGTGTTTCATTAAGATATTTCCAGCGCAGTTACACATAAAACTCAGCATGAACACCCACTCCCCAGCTCTGTAGCCAAACCACTGCATTTCCCTTCAACATGCGTTTGAAGGAGCAACACTGGCCAGGCTGGTTTTTCCACACCTCTGTCTGCCAGTGTCGATAAGGCACTGTACATAAAGCCAGCGTCACCTACCAGGGAAAGGCAAATAGGTGGCCGCACAATACTACGGCAGCACTGCCCCAGGTTAGTGCTTATTCTCCTTAGCGCACACGCATTTGTTTCCCCCCTGCCGACAGCAGAACGCTAACTGGAGCAGTTAAGTCGCTTTCCTCGGTAAGGCGTCAGTCGCCCCAGCCGTCACCTGCGCTGTATGAATGAATTCACAGCTCTATTCACGATGTGAGGCATCTCACTGCACATCCACAGAGGATCTTTCGCCTAGGGATCAAACTGCATGAAGGGTGGGACAGCCAAGGAGCTGCCGTTTCAGGAGGTGGGAGCTGGGTCTTGCTTGCGGAGCTAAGACACGTTGGGTATTGATTGCTACTGCTCCACTGATGTGGTCGTCAAGGACCCAGACCGGCAACCAGAAAACTGCTGCTTCAATAAGGTTAAAGTAGTCATGGTGAAATGTTAAACCAGCATTAGAGGCAAACCCTCACTGCACTGCATTCCATCAACAGGTAACTGGATGGTCTGAATTTGCGCTTCAGTCCATTCATAGGCTTTTGACTGCTTATAAACTGGGTCCAGTTTTGTCACTGGCAGCAGGGAATACAAGTGTGCAGTCATGACCCTTATCCTTACAAGCGGACCGTTTCCGAGGGGGAAGCTTCAGTTAGAGCCGCATGGGAGTCGACCGCTCTCCTCACACCACGGCCTTGTCCTTCTGCGACCAGGTGTCGGATTTTATGCCCCACGACTCGGACTGCCGGGTGGGGGCCGACGTCAGTGCAGGCCAGAGCATGGCACAATGGCCCACTGCTCAGGCTTAGTGCCACTGGGGAATCGGGGGGGTCAGGCCCATAAAAATCACAGAGGATTTGAAGCGTTACTGAGAACGCCAAGCCAACCACAGCCAGACGCGCAAAAAAACAAACAGAAACCAAAGAAAAGCCCAGAGGGTTGTTATTTATTTCATACCACATGTGGGAGCTACGGAGTAGAGAATCTCTTTTGAAATAGGAGGGGTAGACCCACATTAGGGTTATCTCTCAGCTGGTGGCAATTACAAGGGGGGGTGGCTGTGGTTGCAAGCCAATGTCCAAACAGCTCCAGGGCCTCTCATTATAACCACATTGTGCGGGTTCTTTTAAACACCTTGAAATTCTGTTTTCTCAGCAAATGAGCTGAACGACATGCATTTCAGGACAAGGCAAGTATGCATTTTCCATTTTCAGGACTTTTATAAAAATAAAATTAAAAAAAAACCCAATTTGAGGTTAATTTATAAATGGGTTTATGATCATCGGTCCCAGTTTCCGTGGTCATGGGCGGCATGCAAAAGTGCAGTTTGGCAGTGTCACTGGCGCCTCAAAGCAGGATGCGCAGTTTGGCAGTGTCACTGGCGCCTCAAAGCGGGATGCGCAGTTTGGCAGTGTCACTGGCGCCTCAAAATGGGATGCGCAGTTTGGGGTGGGGGTGGCTGTTCCTGGAGGCCTGACGTTCTGGTTCCCGCTGGGAGACACACGGACACGCAGCACACCTCCTACTGCTGCAAAGCCCCCGAAACACCCGCACGGGCCCTGCGGCTTTCTGACGAGGGCACCTCGCGAACCGCAGCACAGCGCTAATCTCCAAATGCTTTACAGTTCTGCGACCACATTCCCACTGGCCTCGCTGCATTTTTTCAGACTTTAGTCTAAACACCCCTGACTCAGCCGAAGCACCCAGGCAGTGTGAAATGAGAGACATCCCGCAAGAGACGAAACACCCTAAGTGTGGCATGGTGCGGAAAGCGGCTCGTGGAGGTACAGATCTCAGTCAAAGAATTCCATAGCATTGGGAAAATGCACTGTTAAGCAACTTGATATTATCACCGTCATTGAATTTGAATTTAAATTATAAGAACAGAGACGGCTGCATTCTTTTACTGAACTGATTCTGGCTCAAGGGTGGAACAGTCTAATAACAGAGGAACCTACAAAGACTTGATCATACAGGTTAGGATATCTGCAACCATTGGTCTGTGCTAGAATGGGGGGGGGGGTAGGATAGATGGATCATAGAAGGCTGAAGATGCCCCATTTCACAGAACATGGCTACAGACTGGCCCCAAAACAAAACGTTCATTAAAATAAACTGAAACTGGGTGACTCAAATATTTCAGTTTACAAGCAGATACTAAGCACAACAGCATGACCAAAGACTCATGTGTATGTAGTTTAGTTGTTTGGACTTATAATTTGAACTGACTAAAATGGATGTTTTAATTCCACAAACTATATTTTAAACAGCAAAAAATGTAACTGATTATGATGCAAGATGGACACCAGACAAACTTCTGAAGACGGCATGCAGTAACTTCCTGGCACACTAATTTCAAGCAATAACCAGTGAGCGTCTTTCCACACTCGACATCTGCTGCAAAGATGTCAGCCTGACTGACAGACCAAGTTCTTTCAGTTCGGCTAATAATTATTTTGGTATAGAATCATCGTTCCTGCTGAGCTTGACAAAGTGACAAATTAAAGTTAATCTGCCTCTTCCTGTCCTTATAGGAAACTATTTGAAATGGAGGAATGCTCTGAGGGGATTGGTGACCCCTGCAGGCCTGTTCCTGTGGTTTCCTTAAGAGGTGTGGGGGGGGGGTTGTTGGTATCATAATTTTAACATCTGAACTGTTGAAACAAAGCCCTGTCATAGGGGGACAGAGACAGGTTAAGAGTCTTGTCAGGTTTTCAAAATTGAGTTTATAAAATGAGTGGGCCAAATGTGTTTACATATCTATAACATGCCTCATATCTAGACTAAGCAAAACCTTACGGAGATCTGGCAGTGTTTCGTACCGCTGTTGATTAACAGTCATGTTTATTTTCAGTATTTTTATAACTGACAAAAGATCAAATGAAAGTAATGAGTCAATTAAGGAAATTTGGACTAAAGATGACTGATTCATTTCCTGCTTTCTCTACAAGAACACAGACCTCCTTAAAATGAAGGCCCATTACAGCTTATGCACCAATGCATCACATTCATTTCATCCACACTTGAGCTTATGCCGGGTTAACTCTTGGCAGATTTAGTACTTCAATTAAGCACTTGAATAAAGGCAAAAAAAAAACTGTTTAAAAGGTGGAACAAGGGAAGTTTCATGCATCTTGAACGTTGCCATCACAGTTAAGTAGACATTTCCCATGGAGGGGGGGGGTTCTGGAAGGGATGTGGTTACCGGTTCTTGCCAGTAATGCAGGTTAGCATAATATAGTTGTATGCTAACAAGGAACTCGCTACAGATTTACTCTATTCTGAAAGGTGTCAACATCTCATAGCCAAAAGCCAAGTCTCCAGAATCATTGATAAAGTCTACTTGGTGTAAGAACGTGTCAAGTACAAACCAACCAAAAAGGTCATTAAATGAAATGGCAGAAACTGTCTGGGTATTATAGCATAAAAATAGGGAAAAAATTAAAGCAAGTCTCTAGAAAGCCAGAAATGTTGCTGGCTTGACACTTATAAGTTCAAGGTAAGTTAATTCAAGGCGATGCTTTACAATAGGAAACGGGTGCAATTTTATTATGAGAACCTTTAGAATAAGTTACATTCAGGCCACATTTAGACATTAAGGGATACTATAAGGAAAAAGCAAAGATTATTGCTACATACAAGACTGGCTCTAACTGGCTTTCCTGCTTCCCTTTCTCCCTCCCTGGAAGGATGTACAGGAGTCTCGTGTTATCGCTGCTGCTTCTCGGAGTCTTGGGCTCTGCCGTGGAATCCAGAAAGAACAGACCACAGGGCTCCATCCCCTCACCCTACAAGGGCGGCAGCAACACGTCGGTGCAGCGCGGGCGCAGACAGGAGGTACTGGCGTCCAGCCAGGAGGCCCTGGTGGTGACAGAACGGAAGTACCTGAGGAGGGACTGGTGCAAGACCCAGCCTCTGCGGCAGACGGTGGCCGAGGAGGGCTGCCGGAGCCGCACCGTCATCAACCGCTTCTGTTACGGCCAGTGCAACTCCTTCTACATCCCGCGGCACATCAGGAAGGAGCAGGAGGCCTTCCAGTCTTGCGCCTTCTGCCGACCACACAAGTTCACCACGCTCACGGTGGAGCTGGACTGCCCCGACCTGCAGCCCCCGTTTCGGCACCGGAAAATCCAGCGGGTCAAACAGTGCCGGTGCATCTCGGTCCACGTGGCCGAGTCCAGCAAGCAGTGATGCCCGGAAACCTGGACAGAGGGGCTGTGCAGACTGCATCACTTATTTCTTCGTAAAGGAGAGATTTTACCGGGCGTAGTTAAGCAAACAGGACACGCCTCTTTTTAAAAACGCAAAGCAAGTACAAGGCCACAGGTGCCTATGGGCACCAGTGCCTTAGAACCCATAGGCAGACCACAAATGCCAGTGCCATCAGTACTCCATTGATGGGGGGAGGGGTGGGGGGAGGAAGACAATTTCATGGTTTGTAAATACCTCAAATCACACGGGGCAAAGGTATGCAAAAGTTGAACTGGCCAACTGTGAAGCATCAGGTGGCTGAACGCAAACTGACGTCTGTCACCGAGAGCTGCAAACGGCAGCCCTATATGGATGCAGCGGCTGAGGAACTGGCTCCAGTACAGATGGGAAGGCCTTCAAAAGCTTTCTGGGGAGAAGGGGGGGAGGCAGCCTCAGATAGGGAGGGTGGATTAAATGCATTGCCAGACCCCCCATGGAAGCAGAATGCCAAACTGACAGCGAACACCTAACGAAGCGAGCGGTGGTATGAGCAGGTGCCTCCTCAAATGACAGGAAACAATGCATAACACCGTGCAGTGGAAGCTGGGGGTGGGCTGGTAAGTGGGCTCCCCACTGCCACAGCCTACCTGTGCGACCACACCGACTGTCTATGGGAATAGGAATCGCATTGCTTATAGCGAGAACAGCTGAAGGAGACGCGCATGAGTAAAGCTATCACCCAATAAAGTGTATATATCTAGAGAAAATGAATTCTATTAAATCTATTTCATACAGAGCTGTGCCTCTCACTATTGTGAAAAGAAATAAAAAGCACGTGTAACATTTGACAGGAAACCAGGGAAGATGTGAGTGGGAGTAATCAAATAAAAACTGAGTTTATTTATCCATTTATTTTATATAAATTACATTTTCCCCAAAACAAAACTTCTAATTAGAAACACTTATTGCACATCAGGATAAACTTTAAAGGACTCCAGGATTATTCAGCGGTAATCACATTGGGCACAGAACCAGCATGCTGGGATAGAAGTAAAAATGAACAAAAATATGTTACATAAAGATTTGAACACTACTTTACATAGATAAAAACATAGAATAGCATCTTTAAATAAGTAACCCAAGTCAAGCATCGAACCTCAATGCAGTGAGACATCTGAGAGTGAGAGAGAACATGACACTGGAATGAGACACTGATCCAGCCCAAATCCGGGTCATGTTCACTGACCATCCATGCAGATTGTTGTACCGCTAGGAACACCCTAACAATGTTCTTGGGAAAGTGTGCACCCAGGCTATTCTGTGATTCCCTTTAAGCCTGTGGCCACGCTTGCACTGAGTTACACTCTGCTCCACCCTTTGGGGTAATTAGTGGGCGTTCTGCTCAGCTGCGGCTTCTCGTATTGACGACAAACTCAACTGGCCGTAGGGGACCCGAGGGAACGCTGGACATCTGAAGAGGTTCTGAAGCTCAAAATCAGTACCATAATATAGTTTAGATCTAGACTCGTCAGATAAGGCCCTTTAAGAAAAAGCAAGTTGGCACACTGTAGCTGGACCACCAAGCAGGTTTATCCCCCCCCCCCCTCCGGTTTTTTTTAATTACTTGTTGAAAGATGGTAAGAACACTGGCGACTGGGTACTTAACATCTAAAAACCCCTGGCTTAAGGTGGTCTTGATGGTTGCCAGCTATTGTTACAAAGTCTGACCACCACACTAAAAACACTACTACCTCCAGCGGGGCCGTAATGGTAACAACACTGTCCATTAAACAATTAGTCTCAGCAGATTAAAGCGGCTCCATTTCTTCCAGCTTCTCCATTACGTGCGAGGTCAGTTCACTTTATACATATTTACACATTAACACATTTTCTCACACACACACACACACCCACAGACATACACACCCATTTAAATTTCTGTATTGGCTATAGCCCATTAGCAGTATTCTATTGCTTAAAAATGCACTTACAGGACCCTATAGCAAGGACTGATGATATGTACCAGCCATGGCGATCTGAAGGTGGCACACTCATGCTGGAGTGCAGGGAAGAGGAGGCTGTGCTGTGAGCTCCCATCAATCATTATCAAGCAAACGCCACTGAAGGCCTGCTGCTACTGCTCTCCTGCAGCTCATGCGGAGGAAAGCTTCTTCCCCTCAATCCCGTTCGGGCCGTATGCATTTAGGGTGACGTGGTGGACTTGGCCAGTATGGCTACAGTATCCGCAGTGCTGGTTTGGGGGACGGGGAGCGAGAGAGGAGAGTAAGAAAATTTAAAAATCTAGACTTAATTCTCAACACGTTTGTTTTTGTGTCATTATTCTGTGCCATCATCTCCTGGAAATGAAGTATCTGGGCTCCACGGTCGTTCAGATCTTCATGCCAAGTTTTGCTTTCTGTAAAACAAAAAAAGTAGATCAAATAAAATAAAATCGCTATCAGAAATCATGTCACCATTTATGTAATGGCCAAATAGAGGCACGTGTTGCTGCTCAGACGGTCAGGAGAGCAGCGTGCATAGCGACTCCCGATGGCAGCAGGCCCGTCATTGATGGCACGACCACCAGATGCCAGGTGTACTTACTATGCCAGAGGCGTGCTTGGGTTTGACGCTGTACGAAGCTTTCTCCTTCGCCTGCCTGAAACACTCCTCTGCCACTTTCAACCTGAAATATGAAATGATGGTATTCAGAAACTATGGCCACGCAAGAGCTTCCCCTCAGAGATTCTCCCCCCAAACTCCAGTGTTATCGGATGCAAAATAGTGCCTTTTGTAAAAGGTTAAGCAAGCAAATCATAGCGTGGCCCCTGGTACCAGAGGCCACAGTGTCTGTGGAGGAGAGCCACCGAGCTCCCAAAATTTAGACTAATCTCAAACTAATAAACCAGACCATACCAGCGTGCCAGTGAATGAATGTCTTCCCCTGCCTTGCATTTGAACGTGCGTCACAGGCAAAAAAACTGCTTTTAAAGTTAACTGCGTGGATCCCGATCCAGGACATCCTGCTCAGGCCTTAGGAGGAACAGAAGGGCCTCACAAAACACTAGCTTCAGTTTCCCCCTCGTCAACCACGTTAAGCCAATCAGTGCAGGTTCAGTCCTCCTCTGGTGTTATCAACCTGAGGCCTACCTCTGGTCCCCACAGAACAGACCATTCCAAAACAGAGTGATCTGACAGCACTCGCTTCCATTTCCTCATTAGTGCAAAGGAAATGCCAAACCTTGTATTTTCTCTCTCTGTGTTATTAGTGCCATTATTGTTAATTAAGGGTCAAATTGCCGTTATTGATGTTGTAATCAAAACACAAACTCAAACGTGAATTTGAATAATTGCATGTGCATTTTTTAGGGGATGTGAGGGTGGTGGGTTCAGCAAGAAATGCCAAATGGGCGGGGGGGGAGGGGGGGGGGTCCACACACACAAACAAACCAAAGGGGAAAGAAAAAAAAATTGATTATCGGACTAAATCTAGAAACTAGTAAGAAAATTAATTGAAGGAATAAGACCAATCTAAACTATCTGAACTGTACATAAAATTAGCTCCTATTTTGTCTATTAATGCATTCCCAGAGAGAAGAATCTGAACCTGAACATCTAAAACAATGACTTCAAAACCAGCTGATGCAAATGTGCAGCTGATGCACAATCAAAGGCAGAAATCACACACTATTGTGTCAATGTTAAATTGATTAATGCTGGCAAGTGAATAAGTAAAGTCATCTGACTGGGTATCAGCTACATCACCATGACTCAGTTCTGACTTTAAAAAGGCAATAATGCTTTTCAACACTATTAAACTACAAAGCATCTCCTGAAACCTAGATGTGGGACACTGAAGTGCCGTTAATAATCCCAGAGGCACTGTCCCTCCAAACATCCCTACTGCAATATAAAGCTAAGAGTCACAATGACCATTAAAGAGAGGCATTCTGTAACGAATCTTCTCCCTACATCAAAGTAGACAGTAGCAACTCAATTACATTTGATCATTCAGCAATTTCATACTTCCAAAGAACACAGTCAGAATTGAAATGAGGGTCAGACTTAAAGAACTGCAGTATAAACTCAGGACAGTGTATAAGCACAGAATAAAATCACTTAGGCCATGCTTTTCCTGCATGGTGGCAGCACTTGTTTTTTTTAAATTGGATTTTAAGTGACTGCAAGAACGTGTGACTGGCTGCTTCATCACACCTACATAAACTTACTTGTAAACGCGTTGCACAGCTCATTCAAAAGCAAAGGTCCATTAACGTACCGATCACACCACGCTAAATCATAAACATTCTAAACATTCTAAGAGACTATAGCAGCTTTCAGACTTATACAGGACCATGTCTTGCAAAAACACAGCCAGAAGAAATGTCTCGCAAACATTAATTCTTCAAACTAAATCATAGATTTCATCTGGCCTCCCATGTAACAGTGATATCGCACACTAGCCAAACCATGTGAGACTTCCCAAAAACTGTCAGACCCTTGCAAAGCAGGATCCTTTCTAGCTTGGGTGACTGGTGCGCACCGAGCTTAAAAACCAACAAACATCACAGTTACATTAAATGTTCAGCTGATGCTCTTGTCAAAAGTGACATACAAGCGAGGCAGATTACAAGCATTACACCACATCTTGAGAGGCAACAGTAAGGCTATTGCTCAATTTTGGTGGTTTTGCTTTAAAAACAAACAAACAAGGTTTGTTCATTCAGCTTTTTTGGTCAATGGGGAATTTCCACTTGAACCAGAGTTCCCCATTACATTCTTTTCATCCCATAATCACCGGATAATGGTTTCCCTGTTTAAGGACTGTGACGCGACGGAACAAATCCACAAACACGCAAGATGACTGATGGCATTCGGGTCAGTGTAAATGATGGTGTCACATCATGAAGACACCTCTCACCCAAAACAAAAACAGAGTCCTTCGTTCTTATTCTGACTACTATTACCATGGTAATGACTTCCACAGAACAGCATCTCTAGTGAAAAATATCCTTTTAAGCAATTATTCAAAGGTTTTGTTCCCATCCTGCCTGTATAAAATCAGTTGTATGCTTCAAAGAGCAACTCTGATTTCAACACAAGCTGATTATAATTTCTTCCCTTTAAAATGCATCTTAAGCCCAAAACCATTGAATGATTAGTAACTTTTAATAGACAACCTACTGTTTACACTTATGGGCTAAAAATTGCTGAGAACAAAACAGTGCACCGCAATAGAACAAGTACAACCAGGAACACCTACTTGCATTTTCTGAAGAAATAAAAGCATCCATTTAATATAGAGTAACTATAAATGTCAAAGTTGATAAACATCACTGTAAGATGTTTATGCGCTATGATCAGATTTCTAAGAGTGCATAACGTCAACCTGATACTTTAACAACAGGTCTTAAGGGAAGGATCCAAATCCTCGAGAAGTAGTTTTCACTTTCTCGTTAAACAAAGCTGTTTCTCCTGGCTACTTCACTGCACTGCTGGCTGTAAGCATAAGAACCAGAGACTGAATTATGCCTTGATTATTTAAGGACTGATTAGCGCCATAGTGCCAAGTTGTGCAAAGTGGCTCGATTGAACTGACCTTTCAGACCCAGGCGACAACAGGGGCTTCTTGTAATGCCCAGTTATCCCTGGGAGGCTTAAGTCTGAACAAGGTCTATGGAAAGGTTCTCTGGATCCGCACACGACGTTACCCCATCAGAAGAGAAAACCAGCAGGGCTCTCCTCCCCCATGCTTCCACCACAGCCCCTAATTGGACATGACAACTCCCAGCTCCATGGTTACTCAGGATTGTTCACTTGTTCATGGTGAAGGGAGTTTCTTTTACCACCCCTAAGCTGCCTCATCAGCTGTCCTTGAAAATGTTTATTTGCAGGCCAACATGCTGCTGTCACCCTTAGGGATGTGAGAGGGGGCGCTATTCATTTCGGCTTTAACTTCCCTGACCCTCCCAGCTACCGAAAAGATCCAAAGAGTCAGTTCCTCCACATCAGAAGGCCATAACTGGAAGGGTCCCAGAAGAGCTTAGTGACTAAACTGCAGAAAGCTGCTGATGTTTTGCCCGAGTCAGGAAGGCAGCGAATAAATGAAACTGGTGTCCAGTGTGGAAAGACTGATATAAAGAAAGCTTTATAACACCAGCTGAACTCATCCTTGGTCAGGGTTTTCGAAATGATCAGGAAATACATAAATTGATGCTGACTATTTTAGTCACATAAGATCATTCCACAACTTGGAACACTGCTGTCCTTCCCATATATTTTAAATTCACCTTCAGTGCAAATGCATTAGGCAATGTGGCCATGGAGGACTTTCCAACCCTTTCTGAAGGCAAACTAAATTAAGATGATTGATCTGGATGCTAAGGGTACACTCCCTCGAGATGAAGCACAACTGAAGTGTTTACGTGGGAGAGAATTATGGGCTGCCTGGGCCGAGACTAGATTCTCAGTAGTAGACTCAAGCATCTGAGCTGTCACACACACACAGACAAATACACACTAAAAAAAAAAGTCTGTGGGAGACCCTCCTTCACCCACCACTGGCCTCCCAGCTTTCCACTTAAAAGTGAGATCTTCTCTTGGTTGTCATGCTCATGAGGGTCAGAGGTCTAGGCCCTCACTGAGAACTGGTGTGAGAATTGTTGCCGCAGGTCCAAACATGGAACACTTTTTGATAGGGTCGTGGTCCCAGAACTTTCACTTGTAAGTAATTACTTTTTTTTGTGGCAATTACACAATTACACAGCTGTGCAGACCTAATTGGACAATTTGTTCTTTTGGTTTCCAGGGTAAAAATATAGGTCCAAAGCAGATGACATTTCCAAATAACTTGATACCAGTAATATAAAATGTCAGATCACAAAAACAGCTAATGTCACAAGTTTGCTTAAAAGGTATTGTTTTCACTATAGGTCAGACCTTAAATGGTAGAACTGCAGCAGCTCTGGGATAGACAAAGTTCCCTTAAATAATGAGCATAACCATGACACCACAATGACAGCTATAAGGCACAATATATCCTAACACACACAAGTGGGACGGCAAGTAAACCAAGAGGTTAATGTAAGTATACTGTAATACTAAAAGAGCATTTAAAAAGACAGTACTTTATAGTTTGTCCATTAGATAATGTCCAGTGAAGGCCAAAGCACAGCCCTTAGGTCTGAACTATTTGAGGTTGTTTTCTCATTAATAATTTACTCAATGCCAGTGAAGCGCTGTACTGTGGGAAGCAAATGGTCACCAATGTGAGGGAGTATTGTGAGGAGAAACAGGATTACTCATTTGTAAAATGTCACAGATTAAATTAAATGGAATTCCTCTTTAGTGCAGCTGAAGGCCTTGTTTAAGGATTTCATGTAATGTGGAAATTTTAATGTGCTATGTAGTACTCAGAGCACTGCCATGTGCTGTAGTCTCATCACAGACTGAACAGAACCCTTCTTCCCTGCAGGATGATGAGGTGACCCTAGTGGGAAAAATGGCGGGAGATCTGTTCTTGTGTATACTACAGCACAGATTACACAGTGGCGACTACACATAGTAGTATCCTAGTTCGGATAAGTCCAAAAACAATGACATTTTTAAAAGCTCTGCAGTGGAGTACAAACTCTTTGTAACACCACAGAAAACGGTTTTAGAAATGAAGTACCCCTCAAGAATGAGTAACTGAAAAAGGCAAACCCTCACTGAGGTCTAAGAAGTGTCCCCTCTGTGGTACCCTGGGGAGGACTCACAGACCCAGAAGGCTGCCACCACACTTGAAAGGTGACATCTGGATTGCAAAAGAGTAGAAATCTTTAAACCATCCCCAGGAGCCTGTCTGCAAACTACTGGTAAACACTTTAGCATCATTCAAAGCAGTGAGCAGACAGGCAATTGCCCTCCTCCTCACATCAACAACTATACCCATGTATGTATTGCTGTCAGACAGATCCGAGCCTCCCGGCTCCGTCCAGACTAGGTCGTGGGACAACTTTACGTTTTGGCGGAAAGGCTGACGGTTCATGACAAATTAGCGCATTGCAACAGCATGGGGGAAATTCTTTGAGGTTTTTAAGGTACCACTGGATGGGAAGGCAAACACGCTGAAAGCAGATCTCCTGATTAAAGGGGTAAAGCAAATGTCAGCAGAAACGACACCCTGACGTCGAGCTCCGGGAACTAATCTGCTGCTGAGAGCCATTTTGATAAAGGGTTTGGTTTGTGGTGGGCTGTAAAGCACTGTTCACAGAGCTTGTGACAAACAGTTCAGGTGCAAAACTGCATGGCTTTTCTGCCATGCATTTTAGAAGTTTTATAGGAACATGATACCTGTGTCTGGGATAGAACCTACACTTTTTCCTTGTAAAACACACACCTTCCAAGGTAATTTCACTTTAATCTCTAGTGTGCTTAAATCTCCAAAAAAAATTTAGCCAGATTCATGAGTAAATGGCAATATCACAAAGGGACCACAAATTGATATAGAGTTTATATCGCTAATTGTGGAAAAAACTACGATAAAGATCAGCATTCAGCAGTCCTACCCCATATCCGAGACCCTGGACACTGACCAAATGCAAAGGTGTACTTGACACATCAGAAACAAAAAGATTACCTATAAAATTAAGGTAATGGGGAAGTTTGTCGAGATCTTCAAAAACATTGCTACTGCAAAAAAAAAAAAAAAACCCCACCTAGTATCAATTTAACCTTACTTTGTCCACATTATTTCCAGAAACATGCTCTGGAAGTCAAGCCATGGGGCATGTCAGAAGGTACAAGGTTAAAGAAACAAAATGTATTTTTGCATTTCAGTGTAGATTCATGGCAGATATCCATGCCAGAACAGTGTGCGTTTCAAAAGAATATATAAATATATAAAACATTCTTATTTCCAGTCATCAGCACAGACTAATTTGTATTTGTTGACATTTGTTGTGTTATCAGAAAAGCTGATCAAACCACTGGAAGCTAGCTATTCCAGTCAAGCATTCTTTTTATTATCCAGGTTAAAAAAATAGATGTGGTTCATTTCACTAGCTCTTGACTTTTCAGTGAATTTTAATGAGCCAGATATAATCTAATATTAAACACATGGTAGATGTTAGGAGAAAGCTGTGTGCAGATAAACCCAACCCCAGGGACTAAACAGTAATGCTGGAGACAATGGCCCTCAGGTTCGTACTGACAAACGAATGTCATGATGCGAGTTTTGCACTCAAAAGAAGAATACATAGAACTTTGTTAGCGTAGAGCATTAATGCATCTATTCATACAGCGATAGACAAGTAACTCAGTTGAAGACAGAGCATGAAAATACAAAACGTGCATCCTACAGGACAGCCTGTTAATGTTCCAGTAACCCTTTGTTACTTTCAGCAAGCACTACTTGCACGGAAGGATCAAATTAACACGACATTTACTCTAAGAGAGTCTTCTGAAATGTCTCAGCCCAGGTAAGAACCGATCTGTAGTACAACCCATGAGTTTCAATCTTGCCATTACAGCACAGCACTCCTTAGTCACTCAGGGAGCACCCTGTGTCTGAGATCTCGTTTGGAAGCAGTCCGTTGGACTTGCATGGCGCTTCAATGGCAAGCTCACGAGCAATCAGCAGACCTCACTACAAATAGCTGCCGTGGCGACAGACTAAAAAGCAGAAAATATTCAAAGTAATGCCACATCACGTTAGGACTCCCATCTAGACACCCTGTGCGCTGGAATCGGCCATCAAACAGAAGCAGAACATTGTCAAAACATCTATCAAACAAAATGTCTTGCAGGGGCTATGGGTGTACAGACGATGTGCTGAGCACCACGGATAAACTACCCTCTCAGGTCTAAACACTGAGCCCACAGAGGGGAAAAAACGTCATAGCGTAACATGTTCCATTCTGCCCAGGGAACAGGACACATGAGGGACGTTACACTTCAGCAGTTTTTGCCTTAAACGATCATGACACTGTCACTGAAATATGGGGACGTTTAAAGTTCAGGAACATACAATTGAGCAGAAAGGGCATTTTTGTGCTTCGAACCAGACTATACAGGAAGAAATATTAGCATAGAGCAACAGATAAAAGGACCACGGGACAGCTTGGAAATATCATTTCTCCAGTGTGACTAAACCAGACAATGATTGTGGTTGACTGATTGTAGTTGACTGTCACTTTCTTCATAAGAATCAACATTATTTTAGACCATCAAGTTGCTAGAAGTGGCATGTTTGATTCCCTCTGGAACACCTCTGCCAAAGTATTGATCTAATATTAAAAATTTGACCTATTAAAATTTTCACTGTATGGGTGACCATCTTACACAGCAGTTATCACAAACCTCTTCAATGACTGAATAAAACAAAGGTTTACAGTAGGGAAAAGAAAAATGTAACCATACCTTTCTTGCAGGATTAATTTGTTCTCCTTCTTCCACATGTCCTTGAAATCAGTGGAGAACTCATGCCACACGGAGAAGAAGGTGTTGGGGGAAACCTCTTTCTCGCCCATCTTAGGTTTGACTGAGAAGAATAGTGTCAAATCCAAGAAGCTGGCGACAGAGTGGGGCAGGCAGGTGAAAAAATAGTTAATGAAGATAAACTTTGACAAAAATTGTTTCAATGCATTTACTATTAAGGCTGGGCGGTAGAGTATGAGATTCATATCATGGTATAATTTAAAACCCTGGAACAGTATATTGTGGTATATGCGTTTCTTAAAAATTGTATATCAATGCTTGTGAAGGGGGTAAAGCCGTGGTATTGCAACTGCATGGCAGTTGTTAATATATTAATAGGTATTTTAAGAACATCTGGTAAAACAAAATTACAATAATAAAAAAAAAAAAAAATCACTTCAAACAAAATCAAGCTGCCCATACTGAAAATTGAAACTGACTTCAAAAACACAGTGTTTGGATTTGAGGTGACAAAAGATTGCCTGTATTACCACCCCATGCAACTGCTGCCTGACAATTTACAGATCATTTACTGCTCGTCTGACTTTTCCATATAATGGAAAGTCTACCAGTCATGTTAACCAACTCTTCCTCTTAGATGTGCGTGGCCCTATCAGTCATTTCTTTGACTAAGCACACACACACCATTTGTACAGTGCACCGCACTTACTCTGAATTAAAATGTTTGTGTCTGGAAATAGGACCTTTAGCAGAAAGATCATACAAATGATATGGCAGTTTCTAAAGTATAACATGCATCGAGAGTGAAAATGGCAGTTTGACAAAGAAAGATTGTTTGCTAAAATTTCTGGATGAAGACGCAAAATTAGAGCCATACTTTCTGGCTATGGTTATAGCATTCTTGCCTAATGTGATTAAATTGCTTTAAATGTTTTGTCTACATGTCAAATCCTATAAATGTAAAAACAGTACATTACTTTGAGATACGTCACCCCATGTTTGCACCTTTAAAGCTTTAGCCTTACATTTCAATAATCCTGACGACAGACTACTTGTTAAAAGAAATTTAAGCCCACTCACGTTTATCAAACACGCGCCAAATGAGACTAAGTCAGACATCATGCATGTATTACATGAGCTTTGAATTAGGGCTAGCATAAAGAAGCGTTACTGCAGACTTAGCAGGTAAGCTAAATCAAAGGATGAACAAAAGCTGAAAAATTATATAAAACAGAATTGCAGTTTGCCATTTCGTTATGTTATTTTTTTTGGGGTTCTCTGCCCTCAATTTTTAGAAATATTATTGGCCACCAACTGTTTCCCGAATTCAACCAGTGTCCATGCTAACAGCAGACTGGAGCCATTGCTGACTGGATAAACAGCGTTTTGCTTTTATCCCATCACTGGGTGCTTGCAGCAAGCCGGTGAGACCTGACCACTCAGGAGTGGCTTCCTCTGTGTCCCGCAGGACAGCCGCCGACGGTTCTGGCTCAGGCACAGTGTGGTGCATACAAAGAAATGACAAATTGGCCCTAGAATTACAAGGGCTAAGCCCCATAGACGTGTGTGTGTGTGTATGTGTGTGTGTGAGTGTGCGTGGAGGACTCAGTTTGGCGGCTGTCTGTGTCACTCAGTACAAGGCCAGAAGGTAAATCGCTCTCTCCTTCCAAAATAAAAACACGGCAATCGCAACAACTGTTCTGCACAGGATGAACACTCCTTACATTTTGTGAGTTTCAGCGAGCTTCACGTCTTGGGCGTCTAGATCAGTTTTTGCTGTGAATGGAGAAAAGGAGAAAAAAAAAAAAAAAAAAAAAAAAAAAAAA
>JAODKN010000042.1:11145318-11164806 GCA_026774425.1 Petrocephalus zakoni
CCCCCCCCCCCCCCCCCCCCCCCCCCCCCCCCCCCCCCCCCCCCGCCGCGGCACGCCGGACGTGTATGGGGGGACGGGTGATGCTATGCTCACAGGGCTGAGTTGCCAGTGGCTGCCTGGAGAAAGTGAGGGGCTTCCTCAGGGCACATGGGGCACAAGGTCAGCATGTACGGCACACTGACAAATTAGAGCGTGCCTGCGGTTAACTGCACAGTGTTTGTGGGCCACCGGGACGAGTAAAGCAGACCTCCCTTTAAAGAGACCTACAGCCTGGCACACAGATCCACTTCCCTGAGGCCCATTTCATGAATCACATATAGAGGATAAGAGCTAAATGGAACAGAAAAACTATTCAACTCTCACAGTTATGAACTATTACTGCTAAGCCACCAAGTTTTAGAAACAAAATGTCAGTCATAATATGACGACGACATAACCGAAGCCCATCCCACAATTCAAACAGGATTCCAAAGCACACAACTTAGAATGCCAGTCTTTAAATGTAAATTGACCTTCTGCACGTCCTAGGAAACGAGGCCTGCTATACACAGACTTCACACAAGTTTAGCCAGACCCCCAGCAGCCGCACTGCACACATTTAGTGCACATGCATCCCACCCGAGCATACGACAGCTGAACCAAGGACGACTCGTAACGGAGGCAATGAGAGCGATAAAAAGCAATCCTAATATACGTCAGGGCTCTGGCCCAGAAGCTCCATATGACAGTGACATTTCATATCCTTAAAACTAGATGAGAGAAAGCAAGTGGTTGGGCTTTGAGGATTACTCCAACAGCAACTCAGTCAACAGCTTAGCTACTTTTGTGACAACGTATCTGTGTCGCCCTCAGCGCGCACTCCTCCCCTGAGGATGGGCTAATCCACCTTACCTTGGTGCAGGAAGCTATCCATGTTGTCCTTGAAGGGCTGCAGGTGTTGCTCAGAAGACTCGCGGCACACCTTGTCCGTCTCCACACCACATGCTGAAACATAAGGCGAAATCTTTCAGCTTCATATTTCAGTAAATGTGCTAATGTCCAAACAAAGCCAGTCACAGTGGCAGGCAGATTCCTTCAGATGGCCTTCCATCACTCCCTTGCAGAATGCTGCCTTGAAAAATCAATCAGCTACTGCTTCATTTCCACCACCTTTACAGAAGATGCCACAGTCCACAGGGCATCTTGCCAGTTAGATTCCTCTAAACCCCCATGAGTCCCGAGTTATGCCAGAATGAAAAGGTTGCGAACCCTGGAAATGCAAAAGTAGCATAATTCCCTTTTGATTAATAAGTGCTTGTCTGATTACACCTCAAAACACCTCCTCAAATTCAGTTTTCATGCCTTTAAAAAAAGGCAATAAACAACACACAACTACAGCCCATCTACAGCTTTAGGGGATTAAGTTTCTGCATTTTGAGCAGAATCTTCAGAGCAAGTGTCCTTCCGGTATATAAATATTCTGTTGGCACAGTTGCTTTCCTTCAGTAAGTCTCCATTTCATGAATTTCTTTTAAAAATTTACATTTGCCTGAACTATAAAGTTTTATTTGTTTTCCATGAGCTTCAACCAATGGAACTGAAAGGACGAACATTCAAACTAGACAGAATATCCATCCATCCAGTTTGTCCTACGCAGGGTCATGGGGGTCAGGAGCCTGTACTGGAAACAAGCGCAAGGCAGGGAATAGCCCAGAATGGGGCGTCAACTCATCACAGAGTACACACACCTAAGTACAATTTGGCAACTCCAATTCACCATAGCTTGTTTCTGGGCTTCGGGGGGTGGGGAGCTAGTAAACCCAGAGGAAAGCTCATGACATCATGGGAAGAAGCAGCAATAACTGCAGTTTGCACAAAACAAACTGCAACATGCAATACGAGTCTCATAATAATAAATAATAATAATAATAATAATAATAATAATAATAATAATATAAAAAAACACACTTGTTTTGGCATTTAACACCTGTTTAAAGAAGTGCTCTTAAATTTGTATTGGGAGAGATAGGTAAGACAACATACATGTTCCACCTGCGCACATTCCAGCTTGCAGCTAATGCTTGCAAAATTTCTGTGAAAGTCCACAAGTCACGCATGGTCAATGCCAATGACGAATTAGGAACTTACATGCCAAACATGCAAAATCTGAATACCATCTGGCCCATTTAGAGGAATGTCTTGACCCGGGTCCAAGAGGAGCTCAGAACTGTGGTTACCTAGTTAACCTAACTGTCAACGAGTTTAGCATCTGCCGCAACAGCTCAGACTGCAGACATGTACACGCCATGTCGAGGATGTACTGATGCCACCAAATTAAACAATTCCTAAGGTATGAGGTGAATGCTCAGGACCCAGAAGTCCCCCAAGGTTTGTAATAGTCTCAGAAATTAGCAAATGTAACTGTTAGACAAATCTGACTGCCTGCATATTGGTATTCTGCACAGAAGAAAAACAAACAAACAAGCTGTTACAAAAAAAAATAAACACATCCACTACCCACTTAACTATAAACTCAGCTCTGCGTTACAAAATGTTTTCAGGTTTAAAAAAAAAAAAAAAAATTCAGCTTCGAAACCAGCATTGTCATATTTAAATACAATTAAAAAAAAAATGCGAAGAAAATTTAGACAGATGGGGGTGCTCAGTAAGTGCTCAGCTTCGTCATACCACTGAATAAAATGACAACAACAAAACAAAAAAAAGGTAGCTGGAAATTCTTTATTGGCTGAAGTTTCCAAATTAGCTCTGGCTCTTTTGCCTTTTTCCAGCTATCGGCAAGATGAAGGGTCAATCCAGATCATTAAATAAAATCCTAACACTCTTCCAAGCACCGTTATCTGGTAACAGAAAGTGGGGCAAAATGTGACCACTTTAACAAGGCATGACTTTCTAATTTACCAAACCAGTGGTGGCTGCAGGATGTTAAAATCTTTAAACTGACTACAGGCACACAAATCCATAATTCACACAATGGTTCAATTTTCTACTAAAAGCCCGGCGTAATTAAACAATGCTGACAGACCATGCTGCAACTGAAGCTTACATCTCACTCTAACATTACACCGGCATGTAAATCCATAGCCGTAATGATATTCAGGCTCCGAGCTATGGTGTCTATGGGGGAATGTCCACAACCAGGCATGGTGTTTTGCAAATTCTTTGCATCGCTCGACTAACAGTAATAGCGGCTAGGGGTGCCGGGGTTTCCTGAGACTGGGCCTTGTTTGGATTTCGGAAGGACAGTAAAACATGACTCATGGATTGAAATGGGTCTGCCTGTCGCACCCATCTGGTTCTAATTTTGGGGGCAAGAGCGGCGACCAGATGCTGGTTGTTAGCCCAGAGCTACTGCGCTGCTCCGGTCTTCCTGCGTAGTGCACGGTTAACATCTCCCTTCTGCTTGTGCGCGTGTCACCCCAGTCTCTGTTTCGGGGGTGGTACTGTTTTATCAGTCTACCTTTGCCCCATACATTCAGTGGCATTCTGATGGCCAGCATTAACATAAGCAATGGATTATGCATGACATGTACGCAAAACACTGCCAGCATATTACGGTGGCCTGATTTAGGGCAGGACATTCATCTTGTTCACAAGCCACTCATAGACCACAGAAAGAGACACCTTAAGTATGAAACATAAGGAAACAAAATACCAGAACATACCAAAACCAGATTTTGTTTTACACAGAATTGTCCTTGGTGGAGAATGAACCTCAAGTAATGCCCATTTTACACCAATTAGATTCAAACATCAATCTCCATTTGGACAAGCTCCGCTAAACAGCCCTACCCAGGCTACCCACGGCGCCCGTCACAATCATACCCCCCCCCCTCCCAAGCCATCACTGCTGGAATGAAGTCACACGGGAAGCATTAGAGGCAACTGCAGTGCAAAAGCACAGCAGACAGGTGGTGTGGGGGTGGGGGGGATCAAACATTGAGCAGGCCACCTGCTCTGACCCCTACTACTCACACTCAGAGGGGGGGCACTGCGAAAGTCCTGACATACCAGTGGTATTGAGAAGCGATAATCTGGGCCAGGCCATGGAGTAACTGGGATCAATGCATATGGTTCCTCTCAAGGTAACGCCTAACGCTTGACATGCTGTTAGAATACGCGCCTACCATAATTCACTCTTTAACACCGTCTTCATATCCCGACAAATTCCTGAAGTGCAACGCTCTTTGAAAACCAATTTATCCTTTCAATTGCATTTTGGTACCTTGATATCGGATTTTGTGAGGGGGGCTGGTGGAGAAATAATGCAATAACAGGGATTTGCACAGCAACACAGATGACAGATGTTCTTCTCCAAGCCTTTTGAAAATCATGTCACCTCAAATCTATGTTTGATTTTAAAAGTCCTACTATAGTAATACGTATATAGCATCTAAACAAGTGGTGATCTCTAGCATGCTAAATGGTGAGCAAACTGAAGTGATTAATTGCTTTCTTTTATCCCCTAATGGAGGCCATATCCCAATCCTTGTAGCTCTCAACATCACAGGATCTTATGTCACATGATGTACTTCCTGCCTCTCCTTATGAAACCCTCGGTATTATACATCACCTTATTTTTGTTTTTATCTTTGGATTTATCACACACTTGGTATTTTAACTACCTAATCAAGATAAAATACATTTAGTCTGGACTGGCTGCTATCTCTGAAGTCAAAGGAAAAGTTGTGTTTATGTAGACAAGAACCCAGGGCTAACCAGAACAACAAAACAAACCATTACCAGATGTTATTGATCATTCATTATGAACATCAGTGAACAAGCGAACATTAGTGAACAAGTGCTTAGACCTATTGGCTAAATTATCTATAGCATACAGAATCTTACAACTACTGTACAACTCTAAAGTGTATTTCTATCCTCTACGTCTCTTAAAAATAACCTTTAATTAAAAAATCCAGATCCACGTCAATACCATGCTAACCTCCTTTAACTTATCAAAGAGTACACTGCAAGAAATGATGCATTAATCGGAACAAACATACAACATAGAGCTAGATAAGTGTGCACTAACAAATCAATTATATTAAAGAGTCGAAAACAAATTGTTTATAAAGAGACCAGCGCCAAAACAGTTTATCCTAACTGCCAAATCCAGCTGAATCTTTTAGCCATGTAACCTAAGGATACATGTTAATTAGCCATTTGCTGAGATTGCAAAAATAATAAAATTTTCATAAAAATCGAGCGCCGTTATGCAAAACAAACCCTTCCATGTCAAGTGAAATTATAGCATATCTGTAGAAAAAGTTCTGGCACCAAAAGTAAAGCAAACTGAAGCATATATGAAAAAGATGACTTCCTAAAATGATCAGGCATCTACATTAGTATAAATATAACTCATAGCAATAGTAATAATCATTAGATTCCTTGTGTAAGGGGTTCAGCCTCAGTTGAAAGCCACACAGTCTGGGCGTTTGAGGAGTGACAGCAACTCATTACAACAAAAAGCTGACTGCAAAGCTTATAACCTTGTAGTGGGACCAGGAGCTGGATAAAATCTTTGTTTATCACCCAATGCTGGGGAGCGGCTACAAAACCCAGAGAGAGCCTGCATCAGAATAAAGATGTTCCGCTCTTTCGTGACGGATGGTAAATTACCCTAAACTGAACCACCACATGGCTGATGAGTCTGCTGCCCCCCAACCCCTCATAAGCTGGGCCTCCATGCTTTTAACATATGGGTCAAATTCTCAAGATGTGAGGGGATGTCAAAGGGGATTCAGCTTACCGTTGAGGTCCTTCCTTAGTTTTCGCAGGTCTTTTTGGAAGTCCTCAAATTTCATCTGCGAGGCCTGGAAGAGGTCCTGGGGTTCAGGAAGAGGGTAGACACAGGTCTCCCTACCCGCATCCTGTAACCCAAAATGAAGAAGTCTGAGGACAGGGCCACTGAACATTCTGAACCTGAGACCTACTACGACATAATAAGAAACCACCGGCCCAATCCCCAAAAATGACTGCGGACTGACGCAGAATGCAGCAGTCTGGCAGGCTGAGATGGGGTCACCATGTCCCTCTGCTGACACTCACATGCCACGGCAACAGGGGAGAAGTAATGGAAATGTTTCATGCCATGAGTCTGAAGCCAAACTTGCTGTGGAGAGCAAAGCAAGGGACGCGGGCTACGACAGGTTCTGTGACCTGGTTCAAATTAAACGCAGAACTCATCTGCAGTAATTCATTTTGAAACGTGCTTCAAAAACAGGGGGAAAAAAGAGGGCCCCTAAAAACAGAGTATGTCCTGAAGGCACTCATTAATACCACAACAATACACAAGCAGACATTAATATCAAAATGTCCTCCATATGCCTTCATACCCCCGTAATCTTAGAATGGTTACAATATCAATAAAAGGGCTTCCATACAAGTTCAACCTTAAGCCCATTAGAACACCTGAGAAAATGAGTTCCCCGCAGCTCTTATCATGAGACTGTTCTTTCACTCGGACACCTCCCACCCCCACAAGTGTGCCAAGGAGGAACCAGGGCAAATGAGGGAGAACCAGGTCTAGTTTGTTAGCCCCATCAAAATCAGGAACCTGGACTGGGATGTTAGTAAAGCAGTTTGAAAAGGTCACAAATTACTGTAGAGATAACCAATCACACTATATATACACACCTTTAAAACAGTCAGGTAAACTATTTTGAAGCAAAAAAAATACAAAATGGCAACTAGACTTACAATTATGGAAATTAATAGGCTATCTGGCTGATTTCCTTGGTTTCAAAGATTACATAGCTATAGACCAGCATAATATTAACAGACAGTATATGGAAGTGGTAGCATAATGGATAGGAATGCGACTGTGTAAATCGAAAGATTGCCGCTTCAACTTCCCGACCCGCAAGTACCACTGAGGTACCCTGAGCAAGGTACCAACCATCAAGCACCCCGGGCACTGAAATAGCTGCCCCCTGCTGTGTCACAATGTCACATGGGTTAAATGCAGAGGACACATTTCGTTGTGCTGTGGTGTGTCAACAATAAATCAATCACTTTTCACTTCATATAGAACACTGGGGCAAATCTATGAGAGAAAGAACTAGACTTAAGTACCTGACACTGGTATATTAATTGAAAAAAAAAAAGTGTCTAGTCCCAATATGGGCAAGGAGGAAACCTTTGCAGGCGTCAAACAGAGACTGAAAACAACACATTCTGGTATGGCATGACAATGGAAAAACCACATTATAGAATGAATAGTGTATCACATAGCTGAATTATACAGTACATACATTAGGGCCCCTACAGATCTGAGGTTCTACTGTCTGCATGTGCCGTCAAAAAGGGCTTTTATGACTACAAATCAGATGAGGGACACTGATACTGACAGAGTTTGAAATAGATTTCGATTGTCACACATACCTCATCAAAGTGCCTTAAATAGTAAGAAACTATATAAGACAAGAGACTCTTTGTGTTATCCTGAAAAAGAAATAAAAAATAATCAGCATCGTATGTGTGAGACAGATAACGGAGTCTGAATCAACATCCTCCTCAAACTCATTGTGGCTATGCACATGTAGCAATATGAATATTGTGACAATACAAACCAGCCTGACATCGGCATATAGAATATTAAATTAAATAGAATATTAAATTCACCATTACTTCAGTTTGAGTGAACGACAGCATATCTACAACGGCTAGACCGAAAAACATGCTGGGTCCTCACGCTGCTTTTAACATCTTTCAACTTGGGCAGAATGTCCATGGCAAATCCGTCGGCCTGCCCTCGGGTCCGATTCCCGCCGTTCATGAAGTTCCCGAAGGCAAGCACCAGGCCCAGCACCTGCATGACCCCAGTGCCACTTCGCAGAGTCTGTCGAGTGGCAAAGAGTAGCGGCAAAGTCAAAGTCAACCCCTGCCGGGTTTACCTTAATTCAAACCAGCAGAGGAATAAACGGCAGCTAAATTAAAATGGTGCATATAAGGTCTGGTCCAGAATGGATTTCAAGGCCTTGTGTCACTCATGTCTGTCAAATACTGAGAAGCTGAAGCTGTTATCAGTGTGCACAGCTGAACAGAAGGCTCCAGAGAAGAAGAAAATAACTCACCGTACAGACTTTCTGAAGAGTATCCAGCTTGCGGAGGATTGAGGATATGCACTCAGTGAAGGTAGACTGAAAGAGGATGCAGAACACTCTTCCAGAAAAATTGGGGATTTGTGACAACTGAAAGAGGAACCTACAAATGAAAAATGCACATTAGCAGTGTGTGTGTTTTATTTCAAACAAACAACCATTATAGATTCAAGTCCACTCATAGTCAAAAGACAAAAACTGAGCGATTTCACAGGACTAATGTATTCTGATCTTCTGCAATGCAGTTTATGACAAAAAAAGACAGTAGGGAACCTTCCTGAAGATTAAGACGACATCGTAAGATGCAAAATACAGATATACTGCTCCAATCTTGGCAGAAGCACTGCTTCAAGGGAATGGCAGTTAGCTAAAAAATGGAATATGGGAATTTAAATCAATATTACAGTGAGGAAACAAAGGGGCTTCCATCAGGCTGAGCGCCAGCGAGGGTTTCGGCTTCTTACTGCTCAGGTTTGTCCAGGGGTTTGGCACTGTCCTTCTCTTTCGAGGACTTGATGTGTTTCTCGATTTTCTCCAGCTCCTCCTGCTGAGCTCTCTGAAAGGATAGTATACACGCCGGGAATTATCTTGCAGGAATTAACACTGCAATTTGAAGCTAAACATTCTCTTCAAATGAGAACGAAACCAATGAAAACTAAAACAATTAATGCACAACACAGAAAACCTCACCATCTAAAACACTTCCTCCACTAAATGCATTATAACAGAACTAAAAGTCTGGTTCAGAATACTGAACATTTCTGTAATTGAGTCTCTGAATACCACATCTCTGCAATAAAAGAACAGGGTGGAAAAACGACAAACAGTATAGTGCTATATTCTTTAAATAGTTTTTAAGCATTTCAGTTGTCCAAGAAGAAATGCTCAAAAGTGCACAAAAAGTTGGACTTGGAAAAACTACTCCTGAGGGCAGCAGGCAAGATCTAATGGATTCTTCGTTTTTGTGATTTATAACTAAAAATGGCAAGATGGTAGCATTTAAAACTTCTAAAGCAGTTCTCATTTTTATAAAAATCATTTTATGTTACTTTCCAAAAAGATATAGTGGCTCACCTCCAAATGCGTGTGCCAGGCAGCTACACCCACTGGGTCGAAAGTAATGGGGGGCGATATAGACTATAGACTGCCTGACAACCATTGAGAAGCCCTTCTGAACAACCTCTCCAGTATATGCAGACTACAAAAGGCACCGCTAAAACACACTACGCGGGCTGCATGGTTCCTGTGGCAGTACAAAATGTCCCGACACCACATAACCTGTACAACCAGATCGAGAATCTCGGGCACACATCAACCCAGCACAAAATTATAGGAAATGCTATGAGTTTTTCAAGCATGTCATCTGTAGCGTGTCAAATCTCAACGCAGGCTGTCAAACTTGGAACAGTTCAGGCATACCGTCAAGATAATGCATACAAGACAATATACATTGAAAGTTACAGATTTACAAAATCTGTCCAGGGATCGCAAGGATTTCACAAGGGGGGGCATGGCAAAACCAGACATCTTGGAATTTATTCCGAATTTCCTAAAAGTAAGTCAACGAAAACAGCAATTACATTTTAAAAATCATACGCAATAAAATTGTAATTCATTGAAAAATGAAGACAGACATGCCTTCAATGTCAGGAAAAAAATGTAAATGAACATAAACTTGAGAGCATTTGGACCAGTTAGACCCTATCCAAAAAAAAAAAAAAAAAATATGGGGGGGGGGGGGCGAAATCAAACAAAAGGCGGGCACGTTAACTTCAAGGCCCAGTACATGCATAGTTTTGCAATACTTCAAACAAGGGCATCAAACAGAGTGATTAGTATTCTGTTCACTTTGCCATCTGTCTACAAGAGCAGGCTCTGCTTCTAATTTACAGAGTGTTTTAAAGTGTAAATAGTTTTAATACAAAGCAGATTCTTCCGTCTGCAAGCTGAATTATGAATGAGTGCAGTAAACGAGAAACGAGATTTTATCACAAGATCAATAAAATTGATAAGACTCTGGCTGTGGAGTATTGGTAATGACATTATTGGGGTAGATGCACATCAAGCTCAAAAATGGGCTATTCTGGAAACACAGTAAAGAACAGAACATGGAAAAGTAACTGAAAGGTAACCCCAAATCTCACGTGCAGTTGCCTGTGAAGCAGGATAACTCACGCTATTGCATTTCCTAGAGGACAGTTCATTTAAGCACCACTCAGGCTCCTAACTGCCAAACTGACTGACACCAGCGAAAAACCCAGCATCTCATTCCAACTCTGGCCAGAGAAGCAGCGACAGCAGCGGGGGCTGTTTGGTCCCCAAGTGGTTACAAGATTGGCAGGACTGATGCCACAAGAGCCCCTCTGCTCCTACGCACTGCCATCAACCCACAATCCCCAGGGGCACGCTGGCCTCACACTGGCAATGTGGGCACACTGCGGTTATGAATTAGGCTATGGAGACAGGATGGAGTCACAGAAAGTCCCGAAAAACTAAACAAAGCTAGACTGACTCAGCAACGCTTCAGACACACAAGGGAAATAAAAGGCTTTGATCTCACAGTTACAACATTTTTGCTTGAACTGAAGCATGTCTCGTGTCCTAGGAAACTTTTTCATAGACACCATTATGAACATGGCCCTCATTAATTCTGCTTGTTATGTCCATAGCTATAAATATTTGAAGAATTTCATTATATCCGCCAGGAATACAATAGAAAAGCAAGCCATTCTGCTTAAGTAGTGCACTTCCCTATGAAGAGACTTCCATAAAACACACAATGTTGATATACTGCTCCATTACTTATATGCTAACAATGAAGATGTGTTATTAAAGTTATAAAAACAGCACAGATTAACCTAAAGAGTAATGTGTGGGCAGAGACAGTAACGGGTACGTGACTTATTGTCCGTACAAAGACATGATGGCCTACCAGGAAAATGCGCCAGCTCACATAACCCATGCATCAATCAGATCATCCCCAAAATGACTCTCGCCTTCTGGGGGGTGCACAATAACATGCTTCTGAATGAGCACTAAAGGGAAATGACACCATGTCAGACTCCACCAACAGCAGTCAACATTCCACTTCTAGGTTTTAATATTTAGGAATTAATGTGAACCCTCCCAGTCGCCTTTAGACTTGTGCCAGAAAGCTCCTGTGTTCTGGCCCCTCGAATGAGCTCCAAACACGCACAACATGCACACAAACATTGGAGACAAAGGTGCTGCAAATTAGGCATGGCTCGAATATAAAGAGATTAAATGAGTACATCAAAACCCCAAGCTGACACAGTGTAATCATCAAATGCCGTCTTATGTTCCTGTAACTGTTTTTGTGTAAACAGAACATCTCCCTGTGTAAGTATGTCAGGTGCATTCTGAGAAAAGGAAACGAGAACCCAGTTCAGTTCACCAGCTGAACACTTACATTTTCATAGAGGGCCTGCAGGGTCTCCAGGTCAACCACAGTGTTATCCAAGTTGAGGACCGCTGTGAGGGATCATAAAAAGATCAGACAGATGTATTAGAGAGCTGTGTGATACACGGTAGCACAACATGAGAAAATGGCATTAGCAGCATCCCTGGCAAGAAGTGCTAGTCATGTACTTTGGAGAAGGTTTGAGGGGCCATGATTTCAGATCTGGCTTTCACAAAAAGGCACTATGTCCCACAGTAGAAGGGTATATAGGTGCCTCTGATCTGGTCTCCCATCTGCTACAACCAGATCCCAACTTAGGCCAAGGTTAAAGATCACGTATGAGCTTTAAACTACGGAAATGTAGAAACTAGAAATATCGGTAGCAGCACAACAAGTTTATTCCTGAAACTGGTTTAAATCATTAATGGGGTTTATCCTGATCAGATTGAAATCTTCAGTGCATAAAGCCAACAGCTTTAGACCCGATTTAGGCATCTCTTTCCTATTCCCACAAAAGTCACTGCCACCCACTAATATGAACCCCCAAGGACCCCCTACCAAGCACGACATAACTAAGCAGCTTAATTGAGCTACAATGAGTATAGAAGCAATTAACCAAATTCTGTCTGTCTGATCAATACTAAACATCACAACCGTCAGATGGTCCGATTGTCTATTGC
The DNA here is from genome assembly GCA_026774425.1 of Petrocephalus zakoni. Classification (NCBI taxonomy): domain Eukaryota; kingdom Metazoa; phylum Chordata; class Actinopteri; order Osteoglossiformes; family Mormyridae; genus Petrocephalus; species Petrocephalus zakoni. The sequence goes on from JAODKN010000042.1 coordinate 11,157,522, forward strand.
GTTTTCTGTAACTGCCCGACTCCTCAATGGGTATGGGGAACCTGAAGCCCATCCCAGGGAGCACAGATCAGGAGAGGGACAGGATAGGGTGCCAGCATTGAGAGCATTCACACATACTGTTCGGGCCTGCAAGGGCCATTTGGAGAATCAAACGCATCTAAAATCATACATCTTGAGATTGGGTGAGGGAAGAAAAAAAAAAAAAAAAAAAACTCAAAACAAATAAATATGCAGGAGTAAAGACTTATTGAACCTGAAATTCCACGAAATTCAAAGACCGTGCACATGGGAGCATTCAAAAAGCTTCCAAATGTAATAATTCATATAGGCCACAAAGATAATAAGCCACACTTAATGTCATTTCAGATTTTGGTAGACAGGTCACTACTTTACTATGTAATGAGCTGTAAAAGTATTCATATAATCAGTAACTTAGTAAGTGAATCAATAAAACACAACACAAAAATGAAGCAAGCTAGAAGAGCAGTGTTGAAAATGACAGTGTTGAATTTTGACACAAAAAGAAAAAGCAAGCCCCCCCTCGTGTTGCAACAGCTAACGATCATAGTACTACCTACTGTAGCAAGGTCTGCAAATATACTATAATATAAAAGCTTATTCCTTCATTTCTCAGTAATTACAAGTGTCAGGCACACTCATTAGGGCCCATTAAGCACCATCACTGAATAATCCATTTACATTTATGGCCTGCCCAGCCCTCAGTTAGCCTGTGACGCTTCAGTCCTAGTTGCATGGGCACGTGATGGGGCCAAGTGTAACCCAAGCCCAGCAATGCCTCTGCCAGCACACAAGCGGAAACACTTGCCTACCACATTCTAATCAGTGTGAAAGCCACACGCCGCATGTCCTGAAAGGGGGAAGGGGGGGAAGAGGTCTGTCTGGGAACAAAGCACTCATGTTGAAATTCCTGATGTCGCCTTTTTGTCTAGGCACAGGGATCTGGCGCCCAAAACTGTAATCCTTTAAAAGTAAATGTTTAAACACAAACAGCGCAGAAGTTGTCGATTGTTTAATCAGCAATATAGTATTACATTGCCGTATTTAGCACAGCTTGTGTGAATGGCACTGGAGGGCTGGACAGCCTCTTTTGCACTGTTTTGGTACTTTTAAACATGGCCTTGAGTCGAGTTAGAATTGAGCTGAATGAGTCTGGCCACAAGAGGGAGCATGTAAAAGGGAAATAAATGCTTAACATTACCAAGGGGTAGTAATTAAACTAATTAAACTACCTCCACAAAGGCTTTCAGTTAAATGGAGTACAAAAGTACTTAAGACGCACAAAGCAGACTATATATATATTGTATGAGCTTTTCAAAATTTTGTGCAACAGAATGGTACGGCATTTCACTCAAGTAATAACACCTTGCAAAACTGGGTGCAGATCTCAATCTTGGGACTTCAACCCACTACCCAACATTTTGAAAGTGGGCTATACTTGAACCTACATTAGACTAGGCTGGCAGGCAGAGTTTATTATGATATAACTTGCTGGATACATTAATGCAAACCCCGAGACAAGTAAACCTTACAAACAGATTAAAACAAAGGCTTCTAACTTCCCAAAACCGTATGTCAGGCAACAGAGAAGAAAAGATGGGAACAAGCTGGATGGAATACCCGTCTATGACATGGTACATCAGATGCTACAGGAAATTCAGAGATGCCAATTACTAATAACTTCATGTGTTTGGACTAAGGCTGAACAATCTATCGATTTCAAATCTAAATCGCGATTTTAAAATTGATTGGGGGAAGAGTGTGGCTCGGTAGGTTAAGCTCTGCGCCTGTAAAATCGGAAGGCTACCGGTTCAAGCCCAGCCTCGGCACATCTGTGGGCCCTTGAGCAAGGCCCTTAACCCCCAGCTCCCTGGGTGCACCTTGAGGTTGCTGCCCTTCATGGCAAGGTTGGGGGAGGTGGGAAGACAAGTTCTCCACGGGGACCAATAAAGTATTGGGCCAAAAAAAATAAAAAATAAAAATACTCACCAATCAGAAGTGGCCCAAAGTGACCGCGTAAACGCCCACAAACGGACACATCAAACCCAAGGAAAACATTACATTTGCAGTGCAGAAAAATATCGGTTCCGCTACTGAGCTGTAAGTGAATTACCTACCTATTTAATGGTCAGAGATTGTTCACAGAAAGGTCCTATTATTAGGGGTCCAAGCAGCATTCGCCCCAAGATCCCTAATGTTATTACTGGAATTGTTTTACTTTATTTAACTTGACACAGTCGCAGTTCTTGTGATTGGTTTTATGAATAATTTCTCTCTGCTAATTTGACCCTTGTGTACATGGGACTTTCCGGTGCTACACCATATTCGCTGTCGGATGAATTATCATGAGATCCTGGAAATAACTGCTGAGACATACAGTTTGGCACTGGCAAAAGACGTTACATTATCTGACCCCAACAATACATCATTAATGACCCACTTGCACACCTGTAATGTTGTCTTTACATTATACATTCATTTTGTGTGACCAAACAGCACGCGGCATCGTACATCACAAAAATGGTTAAACAGCTGCGTAAGGATCAGAACGTAAGAATAATGAAAAGAATTGTAGCTTAAACTTGTACTCAAAATCTGCATTTACATATATGAATATATCCTGAGTCGATCGTTCTATGCAGCTTGCACGCATCCCCTTTGAAATTAATGATAAAAAAAAATTAGCAATCGTGGAAAATAGTTGCAACCTTGGTTATGTTTTGTGGCTCAGAAATGGCCACTCTTTTAGCCAGCTATACAATTTCATGAATGATGATTTTAAAAGAACATGCAGAAGTGTTATTTCCATGCATTGCTCCAGAGACGACACTGAAAAATTATTGAAAAGGAAAACGTGAACAAGAACCTTGTGTTCATTCGCAATTGCGTGTGAGACAGCACCCCGGGAGTCATACATTATGACTGTCACAAAATATAGCGTAACACCAGAAGCACTTTACTAAGGGTTAAAAAGCGGTAGAGCGCAGTTTGAAAAAGCGGCACTTAATATGTGCACGTAAAAATACGATCACTTTACTATGTTCAGGTTGCTAGAGAATTGTTCTATGATTTATTAGGTGTATGTTTCATATATTCAATTAATGTTGTCATTAATTCAATCCAAATTGTATTTATTCTATTTCCATTATCATCTTTGGAGTAATGTATAGCGCCGTTCAGATTTATGTACGGTTGTGCTCAATTTGTTTTTTTTGTTTTTTTTTTTACACATAGTGAATACAGAGTTATAAAAAAAAAAAAAAAGAAGTCCTTCAATATTTTCTTAAAATCGTTCAGCACTAGTTTGAGGTAAGAACCCTGCCAAGAGGTGTGAAGCAAAACTGATCTTTGCACCAAGAGACAAGAGAATTTACCAGTGAGAAGCTGAAAACTGAGAACTCTGCCTTTGCAACTTATTGGAGAAAACACACAGGCAAGAGAACAGCTACACGATTAAACACAAAAGCGTACATACAGCAGCAATTACCCGTCAGCATCTCTGTAAAAACATCACATACATAAATGGGCTGCAACATGGGCAAATATCGCATCACTTTCTGCAAAGTAGTATTTAATATATCCTTAATGTACAACCTGCTTACACATTTAAGTTTAGAATCACATTCCATCAAAATGAAAGCCAAAAATATATTTTAAACTGGAATACAGTTCTTACCTTTCTAAATCAGACAATTCCATATATACACATTTAAAAGGCATTTTCTGAAAAACTAAAACGTTTGACTTTCTGTCCCTAACCCACGAAGGCAGCAAAAATTGGTTATCACTGGTGTGAGACCACTATATATTGTAGACAGTGGAAGATTCTTATGTGTTCCAAAGTTGTGTGATAGTAATGCCATAAATATAACTTGCAAACCTTGGGCAAGAAAGATGGAACAATTCAGCAAAAGAAAAAAGATTTAACAATGGAAAGGACTTCTTCAGAGCGCATCTATAGGAAAACAGAGGTATAAAAAGTATAAACAAACTGATTACAGGAAAACTAAGTACAAATTCTCTGGCTCAGTATAAAACAATCAGCATTATAGGCTCTGATAATTAAAAAATTAAAAAGCCAAACTGCTTTTGTATGTAATGTTGTTTCAGCAGATATAGCCACTTTTGACATTCTTATAAGAAATGTCCAGTCTTTAAAGAAATCTTGGATAACAAACCTGTACAAGGTGGTTACCACCAGCATAGATAGTGAGGAATGCCCCGTTTTATTTGGATCTCATTTACTCAATGAGTAAAATATTTTTGAATGGAGGGAGGGGAGCAAATCATTGGTGTCAGACATCCCCACCATCTGCCTACTCCAGCACAGCATGTACCTTTTGGTGCCACAAGGGACAACCCACCATACGACTATTAGGGGTTGGTATCGTTAGGATTTTAATGATCACTTCGTTATTTCATCAGATCTATCAGTTCTTTTCTTTTCAGTATTATGCTAGAAAAAAACAATTAAGAACATGACAGAAATTACCTTGTTGTACTAGCACCTTAATATATCCTTACCTTACTTCTTAAGTTGCTCAGCGGAAAAATGCAAAACATACTGTCTATATAACACATAAAATAACAGCCGTTAAAACTATACCTGCTGCAATTGTGGACAAAGCTTGACTGCATGTGAAGCAGTCGAAAACTTTTTGCATAATTATTTGATGCTTCATTAATGGGTGTTTGGATAAATTTTTTTAATTTTAATAGATTTTATTGCAGTTGTTGCAACTAGCGATATCTTGTCAATCTTCAAGTTGGGCCATACTTTGGATTGCTTACTACACTGAAAGAACCTCACGTCTGCAAAGGGGAATTCCCACCCATCTCGCCGACAGACAAACTGGCCCTGAAATCACAGTCATTTTGCAGGGGTTCACCGAGTAGTGCTCCCATTATTTGTACAGCACACATAATATTCAACTGTCGGTTTTCTGGTTTTTAGTCATTTAGAACCACTTGCTGTTTGAAACCGGCTATGGATATAAATCCCCAATTATTATGCTCAGATGGCACAGACGTACTTGCATAACTACCCACAGCGTCCTAAAGGATGCATTTTAATCAAGCCAAAAACCATGAGACTGCGATCAGTGCCTCATTTCACCCACAATAATCAGTACCTAATGGACACTACATTTTTTGAGGACACCTTTTTCAAATGTGGTACTACAGCCCTTAATTAATCAAAATCATAACTGGTGGTTATCCTTTTTCCACGGGTTCAAACACATGGCCAAAGTAGTTTTCAATTAATATGTAATCCATGTAATACACTTTACAATCCCCAACAGGACGCTTTCTGAAGCAAAATGATCTATTCAGATCACAAGTAACACATACTGCCCCAAATATACAGATTAACATTACAGCAACAGGGTTAGACCAGATACTTTTAAAGACTGACTTCTGCAAAGAGGCATATATAAAATGAAAATGATCCTTCCAAACCTGTTCATAGCTAAGATGAATGTGATGGGGATGAAGGGGAAAAAAGAAAAAGCGATATAATGCAGTCGGGACCACCCATTTTTTGAGTTCTCCAAGAGCACAAAACACAAACCAATGGCAAAACCATGCTTAGATACAGACAATTAAACCAGAGAGAGCCGTGAGAGGTGGATTCCTGATGCTACTAGGCCGCCAGCAGGAAAGTCACACTCCTTTGCCCAATACCTTCCAACACAGACACACAAGCTTCTGGTACTACTAAAGGGCTACCAATGCCACTTTTTCAGTGCCGATATGATCCCCATACCTGGACATCAGCCAATATCCAAAACCAGAGCTTTTTTAACCTAGTAAATACAAATTAAAAAGTATACCAAAAAAATCTTGGTTAATTAGGCTACTAGAAACATTTATACTGTTCCACCCCGTTTGTACATCTTCTTTGAAGTGTACAAATCTATTTAACAAGAAACAAGAGCTAGACTGCCAAAAACTGAATAAGTGAATACTGCACACCGATCGGTCGCATATGGATGAAATCCAATCAGTCTAAGGATCTGTGCCGATACCGATCTCGAATATCGGATCTGTGCACGCAGACCCATTCTTTGAACGGGAAACAAGGCCAGAACTAATAAATAAAAGGGGCTAATTTTTTAAGAAAAACGAGAGAGAATTGGCCCCAGGAAGCTTTTAAACAAAGGGACTTCTGGCCTTTCACTTTCAGTTTATAGAAAAAAGCAGCCCCAGTCCCCGAATAACTCCAATTTTATTTAGCTCAGTGGCAGATGTTGGAAAGCACACTGCCCTGCCACAGAGCCCTTAATGTTGGATGTGCCCTTCCACAGTTCCTACAACCAGAAACTCTTGATGCCATTTGTCAGCAACATAAGTAGATAAGGTATTTCCTATGTTCCAGGGTGCTCGTTTCAAATATCAGATGGAACTGTTCAAACTTAAGGGGATCAATGAACATTGGCCAGACACTGACCGTGCTGAATGTCCTTCATATCCAAATGCAGGCTGGACATCAATATCCCCACTGCTTGGGATCTCTTGTTGTTCAAAAGCTTCACAACCTGCAAAACACAGACAGAGCCATGAGACCACCATGCAAAGGTTTTCGGTTGTTAAAATATACCGTACTCACAATGAAAGCCAGAGGCATGGCATTACCACAGACTGCTACATGCCCCGGTCACAGTGGGTGGCCGCTGACAAGGCTCCTCCACTCCTCAGCAAGATTACGCGTAATGACAGCAAATTGATTTTTAAAAGACTGACGTGCCATTTCGTCAGCAGTGTGCTCTTTGACATTTATGGATTTCCCACCCTCTGAAGTATTTATTCGAAGCAGATGTGCTAGTCACCTGCTCATCTCACAGCTCTGTGCACAATGCTTACATGAGTAACTTTACTGACGTGTCTTGACACAGACAGAAGATGTCGCTTTGTGAAAAAGCGTCACATGTGATAATCACAGACCTACAGTTGGCCACATATCCCTCTCCATCGACACAGACACAAACACACAAAAAATTTGACTTGGGTCTTGGGTTTCAATTAATGAAACCACTACTTTCTTGTAACCCAGATAAAATGGCTCTGCTGTCTATTCTCATTACGCTAAATGCTTTTTCAGGCATTGCCTTCAATCCACCTTCCGAATGAGCCAGACAGTGTACATGGCATACATTCTGTGGTTTGACCATGAAAGAAACATTAGGAAATAAGCTGCATGAAATCTTTGTTTTGACCTTTACAGGTCTCAAGGCACTGAGGAATTTTCTTGTATGGGAAACATGCA
>JAODKN010000042.1:11164906-11178345 GCA_026774425.1 Petrocephalus zakoni
CCCCCCCCCCCCCACCCCCCCCCCCACCCCCCCCCCCCGCGCCCCCCCCCCCCCCCCCCCCGCCCGCCCCCCCCCCCACCCCCCCACAGCAACATCATATTTACACGGGGGAAGGGGGGAGGCTTTGTATATGATTAGTAATTAATAGCGTCCATTTCCCCATCAGCAAACCGCTGCTGCACTGACTACCACCCTGATTAAATAATTAGCTAGACTAGGCTTTTAAATCTTGGCCAAAATGTCTGCTTTGTGAGGGGAAGGTCAGGTCACCGCTGCACAGAACTGGAGTTCCATTCTTAAATTTTACTTCAACCTCAGGCACAAAAGGCAATTCTTACAGAACATGTTCTCTGATTTTAATCAAAATTCTGGACAATGGTCAGTCTAAGTGAATGCGTGGGCTGGCACTTGTGCCTGGAAACATTTCACAAATCTAAGCAAAAGAACACACCGGGCATAAAACGTTACTCAGAATGTAAACGGACAACCCAATGTCTCACCTAGTTTTCCTCCAACATCACACAACACCGTCCGCTTCAGCAAAACCAAATAAACCATATGCTCTGCAAAGGTATGTGGCTATGAATAAAAATAAAATAAATGCATGCAACTCTGACCCATAATACTAGCAGATGCCAGGACAGGGATGTGCTTTTTTTGGGGGGGGGGAGTGATACACACACCACAACTTGCCAAACAGTTAAATGCAACAAGAAGCCCAATGATGCTGTAAAATTGATGGAAGGGCTAAATATGACTTCTCAGAATGCTGAGCAACATTTCAGGAAACCAAGAAAAGCAACTTTCAAAACAACCAAAACACAAAGCAAAATCAAGTTTTTGTCAGAAAATTTGCTTCTCTCGTGTATATATGGTAGAACAACCATTCCCTTTCCTGTGCCAATAAAACAGTTTTAATAAAAACTGGTGGGAGAGGGATTTGTCCACAGACGTTCATATCCAGAGCTCAGAAAACCCCCGGTGCTGCCAAAACCTCAACCACAAACATTAGGCAAAAGAGAGATCTAGTATCATGTAATCTTCCATTTCTTTCAGTGTTTTCTTTAATAGAGTGGTATAAATCCAGGGTGGCTACATTATGCAGGAAATGTTTGCCAGAGAGAGCAATTTGTGCCAGAAAGTTATACAAACGTACAAACTATTTGGAAGTCCATCATCTCCACACATTTATGTGGAAATTCACTTGACACTTGAACAAACACAAAGGTTTATGTGAGAATGGAGGAGAATTCCATCAATTCATATTTCCATTAACATCTAAAATCGATGGCATACTTATAGCAAGGAGGATTAAAGAACACTTTTCCTCAAATAATTTGTTTTTCTTCTAAATGGATCTACAACTAAATGGTTTTCCCTATTCAAGAATATTTAATTCCTGGTGCTTTTTGCAACAGACACATGCATATCGTTATAAGATTTCCACATTATGTAGTTATACTGCTGGGAGAATTCACCAAGGCAATTCTGACCAATCCCTATAAAAGGATAAAACTATAGACTGGCAAACCTACATTCTGTTCCTGGAAGAATACATTACAGACCATTTCAGGCCGAACACAAAATATATTTCATAACATCAAAGGTGAGATTCCATAACGGGATTCTCAGGGTTCAACCATTAAGGTGAATGGATTTCCTGAATACTGTTCTGGAGTCTATATTGCTTCCAGATTTGTTTTTTAAAATGTACTTTTAACTTAATTTCTAGGTCAAATGGATAAATTCAACAGTACAAGAAAGTTCAAGCCCTTCACATAAGTACAAAAACAGGAGACTACACGTTTCAAACAGATCAAGAGAAAGGCCTGATAAAGCTTGTGAAGAACATTTTAGATTGAAGGACTAAATATTGCTTGTGGAGACTGTCTAATAAAATAAAAATGGGTTCTTGTTTTCTAAACCAGACGAGGTAATAAACATGTTTTGTTCTCAAGAAGTTCTCAAGCAGTAGCAGCAGCAAAGTAATTACTTTGGTGGTTTAGGGGCAGCCAAGGTGGCTAGGACATCAAGAACAGAGTCTGGTTTTACCACTTTTATAGTACTGAAATACAAATACCACAGAATAGAGGTGGCACTGATCCAATACCCTCTACTGGTATCGGGCCGATACTGGCAAAAAAATGCTGGATAGGATATCAGGGAGGAAGGGAAGTAAGAAATTAATCCAATATTCCATCAGATATAGGTTTAGCCAGAAAACTTGTGAAAATCATTGTAGCCTAAGTGCAGCATACTGTAAGCACAAGTGAGGGTCATGTGACAAAAGCAAAACTCCAGAGTCCAATGTATGTAAGGCTAGTGCCAATTTTTTCTTAAGTCCCAGCACAGTGAGAAAAAAAAAACCTTATACAAACAAGATGTTTTCAGAGTTCTATTCTTTCTAATGTTTGGTTACTTGCTACTAAAAGCTTTTATCTGTGCTCCATGTTATACTTTGTTCTGGAGACTTGTGTGTACTTTGACTAGAAATGGTTAGTTGGGGTATACACAGTGATATTTTTATGACTGATTTCTTTATTATATTTGGTAACCGACTGCAAAATTTGCACTTTAAGAAACATTTGATAATTTTTTGTGAATGATGGTAAAAACTAGTGTAAATCATGCTGGCCATGGATTTCTCCCTGTAGCATAGTGGTATAGCTTTTGTATAAGAAACATGAGCATTGCATTCTCGTATTCTTAGCATACTCAAACAATGCAGATAGTTTGCCATGTTAACTGAAATATATTGATACTAAGCATTTAATGAGATATTCGTAGTTGATAAAGGGGAAAAAAATATGGTATTTGTATCAGCAGACACTCAATTTTAATATCAATAATCGGGATCAGACCAGAAAAAAATGATACTGTGCCATCGACCACAGCCTAACAGATACCTTGAATCGTTAGTGGTGTAATTATACACTTAGCTTTTATACAGATACCCAAAACAATGGACAAATGTTAACACGACATCCAACATTCACTTGAAATGCTTAAGAGACACTACAACACAAAAAACGGAAAGCAACTTCAGCAACACACAAAAATTAACCAAACTCACTCCATGCTTTGGCAAAGGGACACTAATAAAAGTACTTTACACCTTTACACCAAAGGAAATATGGTCTTAGCATCGCTGTTTTCAACTCGAGTCAAGTGTAGATTCCTAGGCAGCTACTTCATTCTTGTTTTTAAGACTATAAAATGCACATCGTTTTGGAAAGACTAGGTACAAATAATGGTTATTATTTGGTGATAGAAATGTTTCAAAATAAGTTGATCTGGCACTCATTTTAAAACCAGCAAACCATGAGTAACTACTTGGTGACTGTTCAAGTAGCACCCTGCTACCAGTTAACGAGTTTACACTTCCACTGAGAATTAATATTATAGAGAAGAGCAAAAGTTCATCCAAGAGGAGCCATCAAAGTTTACTCTTGAGTATGTCTCATATAAGCAAACACCACCAAACCCCAACTGTTAAGATGACCATTAGCATTTGGCAACAATGAGTGGAAATTAAAAAGAAGCACAGCATAGACAATACTTGGTCATTCACACACAGCTTGCAATGTTTCCAGCTCCTTGAAGATAAAAATTTGCAAAGGTAGCATTTATGTATTATGGTGTGCTCTGATATGGTAATCAGAGCCATACATGCTCAGTTCACACAAAGGCCTAACAATGACATGGTGTCATCAAATGAAATAGTTGCAAGGGACTAAGCACCTAATCCAACAATTACTGAAATAATTGCCATCACTATATTAGAGGCATCTAATATGGGCAAACCCTCCACGTGGGTGGTCCCTTTCCAGGAATAGTCCCTTTTTAAAACATAAAAGCTCTCATTTACATTCACACCTGAAAGAAATGGCTACAGGTTTCAGAAAGAATGCATGCAGAAATATCAGGTAAGTCCCACCCCCCCCCACTGCATGTACTTGCAATTTCACTGGCTCCAAGGATGCCATTTTTAGAACTGAAGAGGAACAGACCTCAGGTCACATGATAGCTGCCCACATGGCTCTGTGTAATCCTTGGCTGAGGGCTACAGAAAATGTTCCTCTACGTTAAGCATTGCAGTAACATTCTTCAAATCAAAGGCATGGGGAAAAGGTTGATCCAAAGTGTCAGCTGGCCAGAATTTCACACACATTTACAATGATGACTATCCAATTCCAGGCAGCTTAATCATGTGTTACGCTGGTGAACAGTTCTCATGCTTCTTGTCCATTACAAAACAGCACTTCTGTGGATGTTCCAAATGTTTCTGAAACTTCAGAAAAACCTCCATGTACAATTCTTCAATCACAGGAATTTTTTTTTGGTGGGCATACAAGATTTCCCCATTAAAGCCAATGCATGGAACACACAAGGAAAAGCCCCGGATTTTTCACTGCTGTTTACCTCTCAGTAGCAGCTGGGCTCATCAATAAAACCATTTCCTTTAATGCATTATTAATTTAATCTTATTACAGCTATCAGAGAAAGTTGAGAATAATAACAGTTTAAAAAAGCTATACTCCTGAGAGGACAAGACGAAGAGTTTCATCGACATCTGTAAATCCAGTTTATACCCAGCCGGGGCAATGCTGTCATACAGAGGAGAGTCTTAAACCATATTTCTTCCAAAGAAATCTTCAAGTATATAAACTAAGAGGCATGAAAACCTGTTTGTTTGCTGGAGGCACGTTCCGTACAACATAAAAGGCAGCAGGTAATCATGGATGAGAATGAAACTCACCTGCTTGGTCTTGGACTTTGTGATGGTATCTGACAATGGCTTTTTCTTTTCCTTCACAGCCGTTTTAGAGAAAAGTTCAACAAACTCATTGAAATCCACAGATGGTTCCTCAACCTTCTCCCACACTAAAAGCCCAGTAGGGTCCCTTAGGTCACACAGAAAGAGAAAGGATGACAATTTACAGTGTGAAATGTGCATCAGGTGAGGGAAAAGTACAGCCAGAATGAAATTGCAACAATTCTGAAGTGATTCTATTTTGGAATAAGAAAACCGTCTACTTTGTCACAGGGACTGCATCATGCCACTAGTGCTGTCCTGTGTAACAGTTTTATAAAGCCTGGGTCAGGCCATCTTTTGCAATGCTGGATCGATGTTCTGCATGGCACCCCAATCAGTTTAGCTGTGACTGATTCTTGTTAAAACCTACAGTTTGCTCTGAAATTCCAACACACAACATTTTTCATTCTATTTGTATAGTCATGGAGACAGTTTCTTAGCTGAAAATGTCAAATTTTCCCATATGGGAAGGGGGTGGGGGGGGGTGAATACCATTCCAGAACACACTGACACACAGCCACGACAAGATTAAAACCAGCATATTACTTTCTTTCATGCAGCTGTATCCTGGTCCAGTACAACGGTTTCATGGGTCGTGGAGGTTCAATGACTTCTTTCCGAGGCCTTTTCTCCTGTGCCATGCCTAGGGCATAAAGACCCAGCGGTAGAGGAGGAGGAAGAGATCCTAATCCAAATTGTGGAGTAGGGGTACCGATGGCTGGCGGGGCTGGCGGATGAACACCATCAGGCAGTGGAGGTGGTGGGGGACATGGCCCAGTTCCCAATGAAGGCAGGGGGGGAGGGGGGGGTATGGGGCATCCAGGTAAGGGAGGTGGAGGTGGGGGTACAGCTGATCCAGGGAGGCCAGGAAGGGGAGGTGGAGGGGGAGGCACAGGTAGGCCGGGAAGGGGAGGCGGAGGAGGCGGCATAGGCAGGCCGGGAAGGGGAGGCGGAGGAGGCGGCACAGGCAGGCCGGGAAGGGGAGGCGGAGGAGGCGGCACAGGCAGGCCAGGAAGGGGAGGCGGAGGAGGAGGCACAGGCAGGCCAGGAAGGGGAGGTGGCACAGGCAGGCCGGGAAGGGGAGGCGGAGGAGGAGGAACAGGCAGGCCGGGAAGGGGAGGTGGGGGAGGCGGCACAGGCAGGCCGGGAAGGGGAGGCGGAGGAGGAGGAACAGGTAGGCTGGGAAGGGGTACAGGCAAAGACTGAATCCCTATCTGTTGCTGGCATTTACAAACAAAACCCTGATCTGCTTTGGGGGGCATGGGGAGGAATGGCTCAGATAGACACTGCTGCTCAAGGCTGGGGGCAGATGGGGAATGCTGGGAAAAATCCTCCTCTTTCGCATCAAGTCTCGAAGATTTGGAAGATGGCGTCTGCTCCGGCAAAGGCACTTTGAATCTAAAGCTCTCGTCCACAGGTGATGTCTGCACAGACTTGGCCTCCAGGCAGCCCAGGACCTCAGTCTGTAGGTCCACATCGCAGAAGCCTTTCATTTCAAAATCTTCACTTCCACATTCCTGGTCCTTTGTGCCAACATCCTTCTCCGGTGAGGGGTACTGTTTCTCCAACTCTGCAATTTTAGTCCTCAGATCCTCAATGGTCTGTTCTAACTGTTGAATTACATTAACGTGCTCCTCCTTAAGCTTCACGGTCGTCAGGACAGATTCCTCCTGTGGATGGAACAAGACAAGTTTGTAATTGAGCAGTTTTAGTTTCAGAACCTTAAAAAAGACATGGTCTGAATTATTATGATACAGAATTAGTGAACACAAAGCAAATTTAAAACTACATACAATATATGGAATAGTCTTCCTGTTAGTAATGGCTAAAACCTTGGGTTCCCTTAAAGTAGAGCTAGACATGATTTTATCAGAGCTACTAGTGGAATTCTCCCCAAATAAGCTTGATAGGCCAAATGAACATAGCCAGAAGACTGCAGGCTGAGGTTCAGAGCATCGGACAATAGCTGCAGTGAATGCAGTGAAGTGCCTTAAAGTTGAATGACAATATAATCTTTAAACAGCCATAAACACATCCACTTATTAATCACACATGGAAAAAGTGAAACTAAATATTGCAAAATACCCCATCAGATCAGAAAACTCTCGAAGATTACGATAAAATTAAGGTAATAAATGAATTACTTTCTTTGCACAGACTGACATGCAGTAAGCAGGAAAACACACAAGCTGGGAAGATGCTGCCCTCTAGCGGGGGAGAATGGCTTGTACTGGCATTTTATACAAGGTATTTTAGTCAGCGCTATGGATTGACAATGCAAAACAGCAATGCTCAATTCACCTGGCACAAACATTTAACATGAAATACACCATGTAAGGAGGAAAAAGTATAGATTGCATTGGTTGGCTTTCATTAACTCTCCAAGGAGGGAAAAAAAAAAAAAAAAAGTGACTGCATGTGGGTTACCTGTAGTTCTCGTATCTCCTCTCTCTGCTGCTTCTTCAGCCCTATGATAATAGCTTGATGCTCTGAGAGGATAAGATGACAATGAAACACTCAAGGGTTTCCAGGGATAGTCTTGGGAATTACAGATTTACTTTTTCATTACATATACAAAATTTGACACATTTAAAAGGGGCAAAAATAAGTGCTTGCTGTTGAAACTTAAGTTGTACTACGCTAGTGTTGGTATTACACAATGACATACAAAAAGTACTCCATGTAATTAAAGTAAATAGAAAGTGAAAGTCTGACATCATAGGGGGTTTGTCGGCATTTTTGAACATAAGGTTCTTTCCCAAAAAACCTGAGAAAAGTGAATTGGATTTCAGAAAAATCTGTGAAAATAACATCGGTGGGTAAAGAGTGCTAAAAAAAACACATTCAAGTTTTGAGATCAATTCTTTGTGACTTATGGTACTTCAACAAATTTTAATGTTTGACATAGAAGAAACTAGCATGTTGCTAATGGCTCGCTAAAGGTAGTGAATAGTACAACTGTAATGTGCCGATTTCCCAACAAAAAAACCTTTAAATCTCATTTTAAAAGGTTAGATTTTTGCATATTTTCTAAAATCCTATTCATCCTTTCCTCATAGGATTTTTGCAGAGGCAACCAGATGTTTGAAAATGCTAACAAACCCGCCTTCAAAATGACAAGACGACATGCACACTCTATAGCCTCTGATGCTTAACATATACAACTTTGCTTGGCAGGTTTGGGGGCTATCCTTCACAAAAGAGAATTTAGAACACATCTGCAGTATCTCCCTTCATAGGAAATGAAGCAAAGCACAAAACATCTTTCAATCCAAGATTAAAATACAGACCCTAACCAACTTTAAACACTGCCATCAAACAAAGTAAGGAACAGGAACAGGCCGGCAACAGGCCGTAGTCCATCTCAGACATTTCGTGGCTTCCAAAATCAGTCAAAGAGCTTGTTTGTTCCAGAGGAAAGTGATGAGAAAGTTCAGGAGGAGGCAAGTGCTGGGAATCTAAATAAGTCTCAGTGATTCAAGTCATGTTACTAGGCAACACTACCCAAGCTGGATGGGACGAACCGCAGACCTTTCCACCAAATACCAACAAAGATTTGATATTAAAATTCAGAAACATTTCTATTTAACACAAAAAGTGAGCATGCTAATGGGATGTCAAACAAAGATATCCAGATTAGTCTTACCTTCGTCATCCTCTAGTGTCATTGCATGGAGTAAAAAAAAAAAAAAATCCATTTTAAATGAATCCCCTCCCAAACTGAGCTGACAAGACTAAAGATATAGCCTAAAATCAGCAAAGAAATCACAATAGCAGGTCCGATTTTGATACACACAGGCAGCAAAGTCGACCCATAAAACTGCATTAACCTAGGAGAAATCTGTATATATCAACTTGGGTTTGTCTTTTTCCCAGAACACATAAATCTACAAGCCAACTAAGGCAAAAGCTACAGGCTTTTAACTAACCATTAAAGGTCATTTAAAAAAAAAAAAAAAAAGGAAATCCCCACAATAAACTAATAAAGCAGAAACTTAAAAACATTGAGGTAACATCAGTTTGTCTACTCAGGTAGGAGCCTCTGGGCTGACAGATCAACAGCCTTACCTGCCTCCGTGTACTTCAGCCCCGGTCGCTCTTCTCCTCCTGGTTTGGGTGGGGGCCAGAGGGCCTGGATACGGCCGGGGACGCGCCCCTCAAAGGGCTCCAAAGAGTGTGGCGGCTGGCTGACTGCTGCCCAGGTGTACAACTGGTCTTGCTGTGGTGAGACAGGGTGTGCTTGTGAGAAGGGGGCCGGGCGGGGCGGGGCTGGGCGATACCAACAACAGACTTAGTCACAAAATGTAAACTAGAGGAAAATGACAAAATTCGGCAAACTGTCTATAACAGACATTGCTCGACAGTATGCATCAGCCTATCACAGAAATGAACGCAGTTCTAACAAGCATATGCATAAGCACACTCCAAGGTTGACGGAGGTAGCACAGCATGCTACCTGCTAATGTTTTGGTAATATAATGGAAGAGGAGAGGATCGCTCCCTCAGAGGAAACTCCGATGGGGGAGCAGAACACAAAGATACTGTAGATAAGGTTAAAAAGTCAGTAGCATGGCGGTACTTTGGCAATTTAAAATCCAACAATTCTTCCGAAAACTTGTGCCAACTAAAGCTGGAAGTACTACAAACTTTTCACCACTTGAAGCACTGCCATCCAGTTGAACATGCAGAAAGCAAGTACGTATAGTGACGGACATCAGCGAACAGGCTTTCCACTTTCAATCTGAAGAAAACCGGGACAAATTGTCCCTTACTGGTTCATAGCATTTTCTTTCTGTATGGGACAGGTGGCAACTTTACCAACAATGTCAAACCCTTCCCTGGAACAAGCAGTGAGGCAGTCAGAAAAAAAACTAAGCAATCAAACCATAGGGGTTGAATTTTCTAGTGTTATGCCCTACGTCAAAAAAAATTGTTGTATATTTCATTAATCTGTTTATGGTGAATCCTAAGGAAATTAAGCAAAAAGTAAAGCCTTAAAGTAAAGAAATGACTTAAACTATATCATAACCAATATCGACCGATACAGGAAAAAAAACATTTAGCTACAGTACATAGGCTAACCCTAGAGTGGTGTGACATAACAGGGGGACCTGGCCACTCCATCCATCCATTTTCTGCCGTTTATCTGAAGTCAGGTTGTGGGGCCAGCCCCTGCCTTCGACTGCCACCCAAGCTACACTGCACCCGACCCCCCCAACAGCTCCCGCTGCAGGTGGTGGGCTCACAGGAGGACAACCTGACCACCGTTGCCACATACATGGACTCACAGACCAACACAACAATGAACAATAGAACAAGCATTAAACAATCACCATTTATCATTACTAAACAACTCAACATGTGTGACAGAGGAAGTTTCCAATGACCCTATTGCTGGCATATTTTTTAAGGTTTTCAGTAACTTGCTTAGGAGTACAACAGCGGGCCCAGACTGAATGACACTAGCTAGCATTAGTCATCGCATCTCAGATTAAGCTGACCTCAAACAAATGGCATTTTCTTCGAACAGCCTGCATAAGCTTTAGCCATGCCATGTCCAGGTGTCTCTCACTCTGGTCGTTCCTCCCTTGTCGACCAACCAGCAACATGGCCCTAAGGACCTCCAGCACATGGGCCAAATGGGCAGGGTCTCCATCAGAATCTCTCAAGTTCCTGGGCAGCACTCCCTTCCGACGCTCCATGGCCTTCAACGTATCAGTGCTGGCTCTTGGTGTCCTGACTCCTATTAGCTAGACAAATTGCAGTTTACAATCAGATCTACACTGTAGCAAATTTGAAGGTGCTGAAACAAATTAATCCTCATGCTGTGGTCGGACACAACAACGTTTTCACTTTAAAGACAAACAAATAAAAGCTGTTTTTCCATCCAAAAGGTACGGTCCCTTTTCAATGTAAAAGGTGGGTACAGCCAATAACTGCTTTGTTTAGAACACTTTCTGCTTTCAGCCTTGCTGTTGAAAACTCCTCTGTCGGCATGGTATGCCAATATATCCTTAATCTTTACATATGTCCCAGTGGTCCTAAAGGATGTCTTCCCCCTCCACTTTTCCACTCTCTTCTGCTGACGGCTTTTTGCGGCTTGTAGGTCCGCACTCATTTCATTCACATTCTTCAGAGGTTAATTTCTGTGTTTGCTGCATGTGTGTGGAGAAACGGCCGAATAAGGGATGGGAAAAAAAAAAAGACATCCCATGGCCTCTGCCAATTTCTCTGGCAAGGATTCCACGGGTCCTTCTTTTCCCAAGTTCCAGAGGCACACTGCTGCCTATGCGGATTCCAAAAGATGGCCTGCCTGCAGTCAGATCAGGTTCCCCAATGACAATGCAGCTGGCCTTGGTGTCTCTGGGCGGGTGGGGCAAGAGAGGGCAGGCTGTTATTGACAAGTCAGCCCCTAGGATATGGCTGCTATCATTTAGCAGCAACTACCACTGGCCTCTGGGTCATGGGGAGGGGAATAATTCATAGGATCACATGCGAGTATGTCACGCCTCCCTTGAAACGTCTAGCCAACCACATAACAGCTACAGACTCGTGCTTTCCACATACTCACTTGCAATAGTCGCAACACAAAAATATGCAGAGACAGGTCTAGAAAATCTGCCTCATTACTACATTGCCATTTCTGTTGTTCTGCAACATAGATGCCCTTCATTCTACATTTTTAGACCAAACCAGTGCCAATACTACTTTGTGACAATGACTATAGAGGAGCTATACAAGTACATCTTAAGTGAACCTCGAAAATCCAATGACACTCGCCCATAAACACCCAGCACTGTGGATACTAACAAAAGAAAATAAAATCTAAAACAAGGTTAATAAGCTTGGTGACCCCCAGCAGAACCCACAGACCAATAGAATTTATAACTAACACCAGCTCCAGTGAATTATTGAAGACACTAATTGCATGGTTATAGCACCAACTGAATAAGCATCTAAAAACAAAGCATTTTGAATGAACTGAAAGAAAAAAAAAAAAAAAAAAAATCTAAAAAAATTGTCATTTCCACTCTAGTCAAATGGCTGAATTAGTCAAGGAGGATACACAAGCTCACATATACTTAAACAGTGTTGTGCATACATTATTATTAAAGAGGAAGTCACATCACTAACAAATCAAACTGATCAGCATTGCCAATACCTGACTATATTGCAAGCTCCACCCCATAACATGCACACACCTTAGGTGGTGTTACAGAGAAAACAGGAGACTGGCTTTTTGCCTTAAAAAGCAGGATGATGTGGGCTTGCTAATGCAGCCTGTATATTCACGGTACCATGCATCTTACACCCAGAGCTGAGAAAGGGAGCACAGAGCACTGAATCATCAAAGCAGTCATGTGACGCTCTGGTGACGTAACCTAATGAAGACAACAACTATGGTGGCAATAGAGGGATGCAGCCATTCATCAAAATGAAACAGCATTTGAACCAAGACTTCATGTTAGCTGCAAATCGGAGTGAAAAGAGTGCCTTGCATATACTGCGATTATTGGGCTAGAGCCAATTAAGACAAAACTGCAATAAACTCATATTAAAAAGGATGGCATACATGCACTTGTCTGGGTGACCCAAAATATTAACAGCGTAAGGACATTTCACTTGTGTTTCTCCATTTACATGACAGTTCCATTGAGGTCAACAGAATGAAGGCATCACTAGTACATAAACATCCTGAATTGCAGGTCAGTAAAATATGTATTAAGAATGCACCTAGACAAAGGGCGTTTCTGAATACCAAGAACACAAAGAACATACTTGTGGTCTGGGCAAGAGCAACGCAATGAATCATGGGATGGCTCTCGTTTGCAAGGATGCAACCAAAAGCTAGCCTCAACTCAGACCTTTAAAATATGTACATGTTCTAAGAAGACACCTTTGAATCACCCTTATACCAAGTTTATAGAAATAGTGATCCCAAAAATAGAACATTCAACACCAGGTCCCCGGTGAGTCAGACAGACGCAACGGCTGGGCTGCAAGCGGCAGGTGAGAGAATAAGGCAGAATCTTGAGCAATGTGAATATATAAATACATGAACGAACAGCAAAAAGTAAAACCGGGGCACAAGTTTACATCGTTCAAAAGAGCTGCAACCAGAACATTTTTAGCAGCTGCGCTACAAGGTGACATTCTAAAAATTCCTGCTGTACTTTTGAGAAAAATAAATAAAAATAAAGAATTTTAATGTCCGTTAAGCAAGTTTGCATAAACATAACATGGCATTAGATACAAATTAAATGCAAACAAGAGTGAAGGGGCTCACATTGAACTTGGGTGCAATCTGTGAGGCACTCCCACCATACTGCTCACGAAAGCATTCACTGAAGGGCAGCAGAAGGCCCATTGCCAGTATACGCGAGCACAGCTTCTCTGCCTCTTCAGGCTGTGTGTCCTCCTGCTGCTGGAAGAACTTCTCCAGCAGGGTGCGCCCTACAGCAGAGGAAAAAAAAATTCCATAAGACATTCTGTACACTAGGGATGGGAGATTAAAAAAAAGACACGCACACATATGCACCAGGTGCTAAAATTTTTCTAGCCAAAAGAAAACGTACATATGAAAAACTTGTTTAACAGGCTGGGGGGGGGGGGGGGGGGGTGT
>JAODKN010000042.1:11191404-11210440 GCA_026774425.1 Petrocephalus zakoni
GCTTAGGTTTGGTTTATGCTGGGAATATATATTATTGATTCATAGGAAAAGATTGCAGGCCTGTGTATATCACGTTGCTTGATTGACATGTAGGCCCATGCCAGGCTAATATTGTTTGCAGTCCGTGTGCGGTATTTACACTGAGGAATCTGTTTTGTTTAGCTGTATATGTTTGTATCTGTGCACTTAATGTACTTGCTGCTGCATGTCTGTCCATACTTCCATCCATGTTCTTTTGCGGGCACAAGGCAGGGAACAGCACCAGCCCACTGCAGACAAAAGAAAAAACGATCTTGTCTAGAAATAATGTGAATGTCCACGGCACAGGAAACGTTCTTAATTGTATCATCCATTTTCGTTATAATCAGCATTCTTTCCCATTTTCATGCTACTTTCTGCCTAGGTGTTTACATGATATTGTACAGCGATTAATTCATTAATAATGGAAGAGACTGAGTAGCTTTCCAGTCATATTTAACGTTTAGGAAGCTTTCAGATGGTCTGCTGGTACTTGAGGCTCACGGCTTGAATCATTTTAATCTTATCTTTCCATTACCTGTAGCACTCATCCAATACAGGATCATTTATGAAGAGCATCATCATAAACTGACATGAGTGCAATTATTGTTATTCAGTAAACAATACTGTAACCAGAAAATAGAAAAAGGCCAGCAGACAACTGAGGAGGGAAACAGAAACTGTTTTGTTTCAGTTTTGTATTGGTCAATGAGGGGTCCAAAACACATTTCCCCTTCAAGAGCCTTTCAAACATACTCCAGTGTCATTGTTGTTTCTCATGTCACATCCATGTATTATTTTGGTTTACGTGCCCCTACAATTGTGAGAGTACTATGTAAAAATGTCCTGAGGGCAGAATGAAAACTGATTGGTTATCTCTCTGAACCAATCAGATTGTACAAGAGGTGAGCCCAAGGCATCTAATTAATAACGCAATTTGATTGGGTATATCTCTTTGTGTAAGTGAAACTCCCATGAGCTGTCCTTAGCTGGTTTATATACCTTAATGAAGACTCTCACCTTACATCTAAGTTGGCATACTGGTTGGTGCTTCCTTTCAACATTAATACCTTTCTTTAAAATGATGAAATAGAACATTTTAACAGTCTTGCTGTAAACCACAGGGCCACAGTACAATATAGGTAAAGAGCCGTATGATGTCCAGGTAATTCATTTCATGCTGGTACCTGGGAAGATATTTCAAATGTGCAGCATTAGCATGATACTGTGTGAAAATGAGCAAAATGAGAAACTGCATGAAAATTCTATTACACACATTGTTCAGCCGGCTGACACAGAAGTGCTTCTGTAAATCAAACACAAGCATTGAATTCCTTTTGTGGAAACAATGTAGCTCTTTGTTTCTGTGTAAAGACGGTGGTTCAACTTAATGCTACTAAAAATAAAATATGGTACTACTGCACTTAGTGTTAGTGATTAAACACAAACAAGTAATAGTGTTGTAAATGCTGAAACCAAATTTTGTATGCTGTTCTAACTCCATTTAATTTCTGCTGACATTAGGCGTTTGACAAGAGCAATTTATTATATTTGATGTATCATCGACTTTACAAACAAAGGCTTTTACATTGTTTATGGAGATTAATTCACTTCAACAGCACTAATGTGTAGCGCCCAGCTGCAAAAATGGCAGAATGCTCGCCAAACATCAGCTTTTAGGGTGATGGGATCAGTTATTTAGGCAATTAATATTCTAGGCAATGGTTGTAATTGTCTTTGATTTCTTTATATGCACCCTTACTGTTGCAGTAAGCAACATAGCATTTTCATTGACCACAATGAGTCTATTCTGCTTTGGACATTGGCGTTTGAAATTGTCCCGAGGGAGAAATGTCTTTTACTTTTTAACTGAAATTGTTTTTAATATCGCTCAACTAAAAAGCTAATTTCCTTTATATAGAAGAAAATTGGCATGCACATGCTACAATATGAAAACAAGTCGACTAACTGGTTGTTGGATTTCCTTACCGGGAGACCACAAGCAGCACGGGTCAGCAGTAACACATCCAGCACCATCATCCTTAACACTGGGGCCCCTCAGGGATGCGTGTTGAGCCCCTTCCTTTTTACTCTGCTGACCCACGGCTGCACACTATCACACAGTTTAAACCCCTTCATTAAGTATGCGGACGACACGACTGTGGTGGGTCTCATTACCAATAGGGATGAGACCGAATACAGAAGCGAGGTGAGCCGCCTGGCCGCGTGGTGCGGAGACAACAATCTCTCTGAGTGTGGAGAAGACGAAGGAGATTGTTGTTGACTTCAGGAGAGCGCACATTCAGCACGCCCCCCTGACCATCAATGGTGCGTCTGTGGAGAGAGTGCGCAGTACCAAGTTCCTGGGTGTACACATCACTGAGGATCTCTCTTGGATAAACAACAGCACTGCACTGGCCAAGAAATCACAACCGCGTCTCTACTTCCTTCGCAAACTAAGAAGAGCAAGAGCACCAGCCCCCATCAGGTCCACCTTCTACAGAGGCACCATTGAGAGCATCCTAACGAGCTGCATCAGTGTGTGGTTTGGAGCCTGCAATGCGTCCTGCCATAAAACCCCCCAACGCATAGTGAGAGCAGCTAAGAGGATCATTGGTGTCGTCACCACCCCCCCCCCCAGGCCATCTACAGTAGCCGTCTGTCTCACCAAGAAAGCTCTGCATAGCAGCCGATCCCACCCACCCAGTGCAAAGCTTCTTCACCCTGCTGCCATCAGGGAGGAGACTGCGGTATCTCTAGGCCAGGACCAGCAGACTGAAGGACAGCTTCATCCATCAGGCTGTTAGGAAGCTCAACTCTCTCCCGGCTCTGCCCCCACTCCCCTCTCTCCCGGCTCTGCCCCCACTCCCCTCTCTCCCCTCTTCTGCCCCACGGACTTTATGAAGCTCTGATATACACACACTCACATCCACACTCACACTCACTGACCTACACTGTCACTTTGAGTAGCATTGGTCTGCTAGTTACCTCATCCTACTCATAGTCTACCTCATAATGACTCTGTTTGTTCAAGGCTGCTCTTTATCACTTATCACACATACAAGCCCTATTTGCACTTTAAGTCGGATTTGCACTCTCTGCCACGTGCCCTCACTTGTATATTGTATTTATTCATATTGTCTTACTTGTGTTTTTAAATTTTTATTTTTTTTTGCATCAATGTTTTCTGTTTGACAAGAGTTTGTGAGAAACGTAATTTCAATTCTCTGTGTGTTCTGTACATGTGGCAGAATTGACAATAAAGCTGACTTTGACTTTGACAAGTAAACAAAAAAAAACATGGTAGGAGTAGTGTCCATGGTAGGAGAGAAATCACCTGATTAAAAATAGGTGAGTGCAGCTCTGGTCAGAACATAATCCTGTGAGATGGGGACGGTGCGGGGAATGGCACATATATTTGAAGTAAAATGTATTCTTTTTAGGAGCTGGACGTGCATAGTACTATCACCAAACAATTCATACACACAAAAGATTATGCACAGGGATGAAAAACTTGACATTTTTTTTTCCATTTTGCTTGTTTAGTTAATATCAGGGTTTCATCTGAATAACTAGTGCCAAAATGAAACAAAATATGCCATATATATAATAGTTAGGCAGATGAGCAGAATAAGCTGTTTGGGCAATATGGATTACTTGATTGTCCCTCCAGAGATGGATAGTCTTTTCCTTCCTACAGTAACAAAACTTCTGTTTCTAAATGAAAAACCCGAGGAATATAACTTTGTATAAAGATTGTGTTTTTTTTATAAGGATGGCTATGGATGCCTAGGGTCTAAGTGCATGGTTATAAAGCAGTACTTAATTTAACCTGAAGGTGGCAGCATCCTTCTCCAGATAAATTTAGGATTAATAACTTGTACCCAGTTCTAATGTCTTGAACCTGCTTTTCAAATGGAGTTTAATTTGAATGACTGGCTGGAGCCTTAACATTGCCCAGAATACATCGATATTACTCTACCTAAAGCAGTGCTCTTATAGACTTAGCATACTTTCAATAAAAGGTTCCTGAATTGTGATAACAAGTTTTCCTATTTGGGAATGCTTAAAATCGATGAGCTGCGGTGTTTCCAGTTGAAGCAAGTATTAAAGCACTCACATGATGAACAGATTAATGTGTTTGTTTTACAGGCCTTTTAACGTTAGTGCTATGCTAAGTTGTAGGCCATCATCTGGATTCTGAAATTCCCAAACCGGATAAAAATTCTGACGTGTAATTTTCCTGCTGTTCAATATTCCCCCATTTGTTATTTACAGTATAAATGAGGCATCTACAGAAGCATCTTAAAGCATAATGTTGATTGCCCATTGTTCAAATTAAATTAGGGTGCATTTAAGTATGAAGCAGCAAAAATCTAGAAATATGCATTTCCAGAGGAAAAGGCTGGTGTAATTGTTACAGCAAGCAAGCACGATACAATGTTGCTATTTAAAATAAGTAGTAGCCAAGGTATATGACATTTTTAATAGGGTGTTCCACAACTATGCTATAGTTCTTAAGGCTGGTTGTTATAGTGTGACTGAGTTTGTTAAGGTGTATACTAAGGTATTGCTATTTCGTTGCTAGGTAGTTGCTAGGCTGTTGCTATGCTACTCAATGTGGTTGCTAAAGTGTTGCTAAGCTAGTCAAGGTGGTTTTTAGGCTGTTTCTATGGAGTTGCTAGGTGGTTGCTATGATGTTGGTGTGCTATTCAAGGCTGTTGCTAAGCTGTTATTAGGCAGTTTCTGTGGTGTTACTAAGGTGGTTGATAGGGTGTTGCTAGATGGTTGCTATGATGGTTTGCTTATGCAGGTAAGGTGGATGCTAGTGGATGCAGTGTTGCTATGATAGTTAAGGAGGGTGTGAGGGTGTTGCTTTGATGTCACTCTGCTACTCAAAGTGGTTGCTATGGTGTTGCTAGGTGGTTTCTAAGGTATTTAAGGTGGTTGCTAGGGCTCTGCTATGGTACCTTATGCAGTACAGTAACCGTGGCTCTGCAATCATACTAAAAAACCTTGACAATGGGTCAAACACAGGGACCAACCACTTTGAAATTAGCCAAAATTAAATAAAAACAAAGAAATGGGATGTAAGCAGCTTCTAGGACTGGCAGTATATTACAAAAATTTAATCTGAAGACTGATTCACGTCACAAAAAATAAATGGTTTTACAGTGTCAAAGGAGGTACAATCAATATGCATCTGATACGAAGTGTCATATTAATGACTAGCTGCTGGATGCGGATGAGGGACAGTTTATACAGCATGGCTGTAACACCCACTAGGCCTGTTAGTGGCATTACAGTCCACGTTTTCATTTACAGTTCAGTCAGCTACAGCGTCTGTATCGTATAGCCCTCTCACACCTTGTTACCGACTCAAATATTTTGGAGCGGTCATATAAACGTCCATTGGCCAAGGAGAAGGTGGGTACTGATGGTGCTTGGGCCCCTCCTCTGGTTGTGGTGCTAATGCCGTGTCAGAATACTGTAGGGCAGCGTGCCCATGCCTATTGCCATTGTCAAATAAAACGGATTATCTTGATTGTTCCTCTAAAAAGACCGAATCACAACCAAATACGCCTATTAGCCGTCATGACGCACCCGAATTCCTTAACGTCCACCCACATCTATGGGCGACGTCAGTCCTCCTCCATTAAGGAAATGAGCACCCGATAGCATAGAAGTCTGTGGATGAACTGTGAAACACAACGAGCCATGGTGTTGCTATGGTGGTTCAGCGTTATAGTGAAATGATCAGATTTTGCAGAAGGTATTGCAGTTAGTTACATCTGTTCCAAAAATTATCACAGTACTCGTGATTATTAAGTATCTTGCATTTTCATGGTGTCTGAAGTTGGCTGGAATACACTTTTAACAAAATGTCAGTTTTGTATTCAACCAACAAAATGAGGGAACTAATTCAAGAATTGGAAGAGTGAACTTGGTGGGTCAATCTATTGTATCACGAAAATGTGACGTAATACCCAGTTCCGTAAACAGTTACACATGTAGAAACGTGCTGATGTTGTTTTGAATAAATGATGAACTTTGACGTAAGTGCCGCTAACGCTGTTCAATGCTGACACCTAGTGGAGATTTTTAGGAAATACCGATTTCATGCCGCGCGATCTCATTGTAAGAAGGCCATACTGTGCCTGTCAACAAATTTGTAATAAAATGAACCGCAATGAAAGCGCTGCATGTGCGCGCATGCTACGGATTCAAGACAGGTTTGAAACTAAATCATCGATGAAAAGATTGAGATCAAAATCTGCATATCTGCAAGTCTACATAATTAGTCTTGTAAGGGAAGGTAAAAGGTACACATCATCTATATATTTGTTGCTGTTTTAAAGCAATCTATAGCACATATACACGCACAATCTGCTCTTCTGTATACAAAGTAATATTGAAAGCAATGAACCCCACCATCAGGAAACGGGATAGACCAAAAACGAGAATTATGAGAAGGATAATCATTGCTATAAAGATTCACTGCCATTCTGGTTAAAAATACATGTATAAAAACACAATATATAATCACTTACTTCACTTTATAGTTTGAGATATGGAGGCAGGAGGGAGTCTGTCTGTCTGTATGGACAATGATTTTACTTTCTGGTCGATAAAACACAGATTTTAGATATGAAACACGCGTGTCCTTTAAAAAGTCAGTTTACTTTTTTTGAAAATTGATAGACCTGTCAATATTGAGAAAAATTCTTTCGACATGGTAGGAAATAACACAAACTTCTGAAAATCTTAATGACTGATATAGGTGATGATTAGGTGAACATAACACAATGATGGAGGGTCCTGTCAGAAGATCATTTATAAAAAATCATTTATACACCATCACTGAATTTAGAAGATGCCTTTAAAAAAACAAATAAGATTTATTATATGTAATATTGGTATACATAGAAATACATTTAACATGCAGTTTCAATTCTCAGGTTGTCTCACACCTCTGGGATCATAATTTTGTAATTCAGCCTCAGCTACGACTGCCGGGGAAGGGGGGGGGGGGCGTGTGTCCTCATGTTTGCATGGTTTTTACCTCTGCCTCCCTCAACTCTCCACTGCCTGTTAGTGTCTTTGTGTGCAGGAGTGTGGGTGTGCACCCTGCAGAAGTAAGCCTCATACTTGCTAAGAGGCCATACCACTGTAACCATATTTGAAATTAGCCGTGTCTGAGAATACACAAATAAATTGAAATTGTGTTGTTTTTGTGGGAATGTCAATCCCCAGCTATTGTTGTTTATGGTAAGCTATGTTCGATTGGTGTTTATTCTGATAATCCCCTTTAGTCCCCATTGAGCACAATTAAAAATGTAAATGCCTCTTGAAAGAGGTCTTATTCACTTGTCTTCCCTATTTTGCATGTAATTAACTTGTGTCTGGTTCTCACTTAATTTAATTTAATTTTTCATTGAATTTTTTTGCCGCCGCTACATTTCATATGAAGACGATCAACCTCGAGATTTAGACATCTTATAGTTGTTTATTTTTCTCAGAGAAAAAAGGTTGCAGTTAAATTCGAAGTGCCACACTGTGCAAAAGGGTCAGGTAACATTCAGTTTACAATGGCAGTCAAAAGTATGGACACCTACTTTTAATACACGTGTCTCAGTTTTAGCCGTGTTATTCATCTTATAGTAAAAGGCCTTGGGACAATTGAGTAACACATACAGCCATGACCAAAAGAAGTGTTCAACATTTCACACCTTCAAAATACTTCCCCCCCCCTTTGGCTTTGATGACAGGACTGCAGACTCTTGGCATTCTTTCAGCCAGCTTGTTCCTGTAACAGGTCCTGAAGGAGTTTCCACAAGTTCTGCGTACGAGGTACAAGGGCAGGTCATCTGTGACAGCACTGTCCTTGTTCATAAGATGATACTTACTACATAAGCTCGAGGTCTGCTTAAGGTCGGTATCTTGTTGAAAAAGAAATGACTTTCAGTCTGTCCAGACTTTTGACTGGTACTGTATCTGTATACCAAAACAGAGGTTGAAATAAACAGCACACAGCAGATAAGAGGGATTTCTGCCTCACGAAACAAAGTGTACGAATTACACAGTCACATTCACTGTCTGTTCTGCTTTCCACATCATCCTCTTGTGCTAATTTGCATTTATTCGTCTTGTGTACCATTGACCGATAACTGTGTTTGGTATTCTACTGAGACACTAAGTTCGGGTGGAGTGTCTTTGCTTAGGGGTACGGAAGCCGAGCTGGGATTAGAACCAGTAAATGCTGTCCACACACTGCTGCAGTAACTGGGAGAATCCTGTTATGTGCAGGCAGTTAATCACTGATTTATACAGAGCAGTCGTATCATATGAAATGCACAGGACAGCAGAATTCCCCCAGATGTGGCCTCTCTGCACTCATTTCCTCTTTTAGGAAGCCAGTGAAAATTATGTCAGGGATTAGGCTACTGGAGCTTAAACTGAATTTTGAGAAAATGAGTGCAGTCGAGCACATAATCTAAGCTAATGGCAGCTTTCAACTGAAATAGATCTATATTTATAATTATGACCTGTATGCAAATATGTGGTAGATGGTTTAAAGTATTTTAGTGTAATGGGGGAACTTTTATAATACTGTCAAGCAGAAATAAGTGAAATGTCTTGCATTATGTTACCTAATAGTTACATTTTATTGGGAGTACCTTAAATTGACCTAAAATTGGATTTCATATATTTTGATATTGTTAAAACAGGGCATTATGCATTACAACCCCCAGCACATACTGGATCTGTGCGTATGTTGTTGACCTCGGCACTTCATATATTGGTAGGCAGCACTGACATTAAAGCATTTAGGAAGACAAAAATTTGTCCACAAGGGGTCACTCTTGTTCTGATTATTATTTGGGCCTCAGGTCAGACAATGTACTGTAATATAATAATAATATAAAAATGATTATAAGGAGGATATTTAGAAGGCTTTGGTGACAGATACATAGTGTACAATAGTCATATTTTGATAGTATTTTTAAAAAGCAATAAAAATGTTTTGTTCTGTAATTTTGCCAAATTATTAGATAATAATCAGTATAAGTCAAGTCATACTCAAATAATGTACCACTATCATTTATACAGTAGAAACATAAAAGTATATTTACATAAACACCAATCAAAGTATTTAAACTTGCCTAAAATGTAAATAACATCTCATACAGAATAGTTAAGCAGCTTTTACATCAACTCTGCGTTCACGACATTGTCTTACTGGAAGTCACAAGAGAGACCACCGCAATCACTGTATCTGCAAGATGAACACTTCACAGAAAATCCAAGTACAAAAACAGATCGACAATGATACCGGCAAATCATCAAAAAAAAAAAACTGCAGGTTTAGGGCATCGCATCGACACACTCAGTTTGTGTGGGTAATACTGGGGAGCGATATACCGTAGTATCCAAAAACTGGACCCTGTCTTAACAATACTTAGTAATACTGTATTTTTAAATAGTTATATTTCTGTTAATTTGACACATAAGGTGGCCGCAGTACGCCAATACTGGGGCAAATAAAAGTTAACGTTTTACTGTGAAGTGCTGACAATCCTATATCGTTGTAACTCAAAGCCCTTTTGCTGTAAAAATATATAAGCTCCATATTGATTCCATTCAGCCTGATTACCTACAGTAACAGGTGTTCAGCAACTGTAGAGAAACCATTTTTTTTCTCCTTCCTGTGGTGTCCCAGAGTCCTGTTCTCCGGTGCGCTGTCGGGTGCCGTCATTAGGAATTCCCCGGCAACTTCTTCCGCAAGGCAAGGGACTGCCACTGCTGAAACTGCTGCTTATTCTGCCTCCTGTTGTCCCATCGGCAGAGCAGGATCATCCTGAACGTGGTCCGGAAGGTCTTATTGCACAGCGCGTAGCACATGGGGTTCACCGTGCTGTTGACGTAGCAGAGCCAGTAGCCCAACGCCCATAGTGCCTCGGGGATGCAGTCGTTGCAGAAGGTGTTCACCAGCACCATGATGTTATAGGGCGTCCATGTGATGATGAAGGCAAACAAGATGGCGCTCAAGGTCTGCGCTGCCTTCTTCTCCTTGACGAGGGACATCTTCTTGCGCTTGGAGATCTGCATCCTTGCCTTGCAGGCGAACCGCTTGGCCAGGGCAGCGTCCTTGAAGGAGAGGGGTACCGCTGGGGACTTGGCGGTAAGGGACGCGGGCTCCGCTTTGGCCGTTTCTGCCGAGGGGACGGACTGGACCTGCGGTTTTGAGAAACGCTGGTGGTATCCGTTGTCTTCCTGGTCGCCCCCATCCCTCGCAGGGGATCCCTGCTGGCTCTTTGCCCTTCCTTTGGGGGGGACTTCCTCAGACACACGGCGCTCTTCGGGTGATGCGAGCTGTGAGGTCATGGCCGCCTTCATGCCAGGCAGATTGAGAACAATGGAGTAGATGGCGCGGCTCTCAGGAATCTCCTCCTCATCCGAGTCGGACTGGTCCATGGACATGGCTGCGTCGTTGTTGTTCCAGCTGTCACTGCTGCTGTGATCCTGCTCCCCCTCGCTCCCGGGCTTTGGTACGGGCCAGAGGCGGAAGCGTCCCATGATCCTCTTGACCGAATCCTTCTTGGTTGGCCGGCTCAGCTCGTAGCTGCTGCAGCTTCTGGAGCTCCCAGTCTGATGGGCTCTGCTAGACTGTTCTCCCTGGTTCCCAGAGCCCCGCAGGCCCGCCAGCTCCTTTGAGCGATTCTCGGTCTCCTTGTAGATCCGCCAGTAGAGCACAGTCATGATGGTGACTGGCAAGTAGAAGGCAGCCATGGCTGTGCAGAAGGTGATGATGGGCTCGGAGAGGAACTGGATGTAGCACTTGCCGGGGGGGACAGTCCGCTCTCCGACAAAGTACTGCCAGAACAAGATGGCAGGTGCCCAGAGGATGAACGAGATGGACCAGGCCAGGACAATCATCGCCACGGCCCTCTTGGTCGTTCTTTTAGCGCGATACGTAAGCGGCCGCGTCACAGAGAAGTACCTGTCGAAGCTGATCACCAGCAGGTTCATGACTGAGGCGTTACTGGCCACGTAGTCAATAGCAAGCCACAGGTCACATGCCCAGTTGCCTAGCGCCCACTGGTCCATGATAAGATAAGTGGTGTAGAGGTTCATCGAGATGATGCCGATGATCAGGTCGGCGAATGCGAGGCTGAGGAGATAGTAGTTATTCACCGTTTTCAGTTGCTTGTTGACTTTAAATGACAGCAGCACAAGGATGTTGCCAATGATGGTCACTAAAGACAAGAGCCCGGTGAAGAAGACGATTAGGATGACCTGCCAAAGAGTGTGTCCCCCAAGAGGGTCGTACGGGATGTTGGGTGTGACGGTTGCGTTGTACAAGCCTGTCGTATTTTCATCCATGTTTTGATGCTTCAGCCATGGGTCTCCCTGAGGGATGACGGTGTCTTGGTAAAGCCCCGTTGTAGAGGAACTGCTGGATGAGAATATACTGGGTGCTGTGGTGCTGTGGTTCAGATTCATGGTGGCATCCAGACATATTCTGCAAAAGTAAAGGAAAGGAAATTTACTCATTTGTGTAGTTAAATGTTTAGGATTAATTCTGTAGTTAACATAGCTGTCCAGGACCCTAACTGGCAAATTTAAGGCTTGATAATAACGCATGACATCACAACTTTTAGATTCTTATCAGGGGTGACCGTAGGCATGTGCAAACTGTGCACCTGCACAGGGCTGCCAGGCCCCACGCCAATATACATGTATATTGAGTATAAAACAGAAAGAGAAATTACCGACACAGCTGACCGAAATGTGGCCGAAAAACATTGTGTTTCTTATTAGTTAGTATGCTGTATGGTGTTTACTAATGTCGTTAGACTCGGAGCAGTAAGCTGCATGTAGTATTATAACGTTCTGCCGCAATGAGAAGATCATCATGAGCAGGAGGACGTGGCCATCCGCCGTGCGTAAGATGCCATATTGACATGGGCAGGCGAAGAGGCCACTGATTCTCTCTCGGCCCAGGGCAGCCACGAGCCTAGAGCCGCCCCTGTTCTTATTGTCTGTTTTTAACCTCTCCTTTGCTGTAACACGGTTCTCACAAAGAATTCTGGGAGTTTTGCTTTGAAGTTTCCTGACATAAGCACCAGATTGTAAGCAAAGACCGACAGAAGTGGCATTTGTAGACAAACAGTTATACATGTAAACATTTTATTTCGTTTGTTATTCATTGTGAAGATCCCTGTGAACAGGAGATTAACATGAATTTTTTACACCTTGAAATAACACTTTATGAACTGTTTAGCTTTACTTTTACTGCAAATCTATCCCAAGTAGTGAAAAAGGCAAATATTATTTCTTTGTGAAAGATAAATTGGAAATTACTCTTTGCCATGATTAGCTGGGGATTTCTTAGAGTGACTTGTTAATTTTCACCTGTTTATTAACTGTTTCAGCCATTGGTATTATACTCAAAATAGGTTCTATTTTTAAATGGTGAGTCATTTTCTTTGTTTTGATCGAAATGTTGACATCTGTTGAAACTTGCTGTCAGGTAGCTTTTGGTCTCTGTTCAGTATGTAGGTCGCAGGCTTCTATGATATGCGTTTGCATAAATAACGTCTCACCAGTTCCCATCTGTACTCCTTGCCTCTGTAAATCACACTTTTTATGAGTCGAGAGGAGCACGAACCTCTGGAAGAGTGACAGACCACCCGTCAGGGCCATCAGATGACACGCGACGTCAGAGACCGGACCACAAGGCTACTCCAATGCGCTGCTGCTGGGATTGAGAAGATACCCACTAAATGGGGCATTTGAGCAACAGAACTAGATGGAAGGTTCTGCTGTGGGTTAACCCTGCCCAATCTGATATTTGGTCTAGGTCATGTTCCACCTGGCAATTTTACCAGTGTGATATTACCCATCACATACCATTTGGCAAATTGTTAACTAGTACCCTTTCCATTGTACATATCTTGGTTACAATCGGGCCCGGCTCCATGGGGATGGGGGGGGGTGGGTCTGGCCCACCCAATCACAAGGCTGGCCCACCCAGCCAAGAGGGGGAAGTATATTTTTTTATATGTCATTGCCTCCCCCAAAAATCTGGCCCACCCTGTTATCGAGAACTGGAGCCGAGTCTAGTGACAATTATCAATACCAAGGTGCAAAGCTGATTAGTTAAATATTGAAGAGTGGAGAGAGCAGAGCAGTTTCCAGCTGGACTTTATGTCTGGTTTGTGTGTGTATTGGTATTTAATTAAAATACCCTTTTCTTAATCTAACTGGATGAAGGTTGTGTTTGTGGAGGAAACGTTCGGCCAGATTTTTCAGACCCGACTTTCCTCTGACATCTGAAGTCTGTTTGGCCTACAGTATTTCATGATGGTGATATCCTGCGTTTAAAAAACTGGCACTATCCCCATATACCCTGCAGCCCCCGAAAAATGTATAAAAGGGTAACTGGGTCAGAAGGTGTTTAATCAAAGGACTGTTATCGTCACTACCGACACCAGCACTTTTGCTCAGGAAATCAGGAATTTGACAGCGCAAAAATATGGCATCACAGCCACTTGTTCGTCACTTGCTATCGAACGGAGCCTTGCTGTTTGACTCCTGCATGGGGGTTGCGTGGCTGCTGTAATTACTCCGAGGTTGACATTACACAAAATGCCGGTGTGAGTGCTACCCCTCGCTGTCCCCCGGATGCGATAACAAGGGCCCGCGGGATGCCTTTCAAATATCAATGTTACCAGCTCTGGGACCGCCCACCGCCAAAGCTCTGACTGGTACTACCATCTGATTGGTGTAATACATTGCCATGGTGATATCACGGGCTAACAAAATGACCAAATCCGTAGCAATACAGTATAGTCTCAAAGTAGCATAAATTGTGTAATAATAAGGCTACCGTATAAACTGATGTAAAAGCTAAATATTATGGGATGTGGAGCCCTGAGCGAGGCCCTTGACTCCAGTTGCTATAGGGACTGCCTGGCCCTGATTTCTTAACTACATCACTTTGGGTAGAAGAGTCTGGTAAAAAAAATTGTGCAAAACAAATAAATATTAAATGACCTCGCCTCTTGATGGCAACCAGGTCTATTTAATGTGGTGCAGTTTTACAAGCAAGCAGGAACTAATGTAATCACAGAACAACCAAATTTGTACAGGGAAAAACAACCAATCTGTCCTTGAACCCTTTGGAAGCAGCAATATTGTTATATGAAGCAGTGTAATAGGATGTTAATAACAGGCTCCATTGTAAGAAATCCTCAGGAATGCATCAATTAATGCAGACAAGGTCTCCTTGTATATGGTGGCATACGAAACACAACAGCTGACTAGATGGTTCACGGCGCTGTTCCACAAAGGCCCATCCCACGCGTCTCTCTGCTGAGAGAGACCCACAGCTTCAGCTGGCATGGTCTCTCCGGCGACAGTCAGCATGCGGCACGACTCACATTCCTAGCAGCCTTTCAAAGTGATTGCCGCATGAGCCGGGGCGGGAGGGGGGAGGGGGAATTTCCTTTACCGTCGCCTGACCATATATGGAAAGGACCTTTAGCTACTCGGCAGAAATGTGCTAGTGGTGGTGAGGTCATGTATGTTTCCAACCGATCCGATACGTGACACACGACAGTGGTTGGGAGCAGAGCGTCGGCGGTTTACAGGGGGATCGGAACAGCGAGCATTCCTGGCGAGGTTGATCACACACCACCATTTCCCTCCAAAACCTGATCAAAGCGATGGTTTGTGAACTTGTGGTTGCCATCTGCAGGCTGTGCCTACAGCTTCAAAACAAACATCAATTTTTCCACATCTGAAGCGGGACATGTATTATTACACTTATAAACACTAGAGTAAAAACACAACACCCACAACTTTCGCCCAGATTTCTAATAATGGATATTCTGCCACTTATTCACCCCCACAATTTTTGTTTGCAAAGCTGCACAGACTGTGCGCACGCATTCACCTAAAACTGCAAAAAATGGATTATACTGTTGTCCACAAAGTAAAAATTTCAGTTGATATTTCAAGGTATTCCAGAATATTCCAATCTTTTCTACATTTAGGGTAAGATGGAATGGAATGGTGTGGGGTTTAAACAGGATAAAACTGATATAAAAATTGATCTAGGTTCCAAGTAAATCCGTTTCCCAGCAGGTTATGGTAAACAGTTCTTTGGTTTTCCCTGAAATGTACAGTAGCAGAGGCACCTTAACTGTATGAATAATGCATACTGCTGTAAGGCCCCAGAATCATTGCCCGGGGAAACTTCACACAGGCTTTTTTAAATTCCAGTACGTGAAAAGTGCAAGGTATTAAGGTAATCAATGTCCGCAATTTGATTCTCCCTATGATCACTGCATTCAACAAAAACACCAAATGCCAAGAGCACACGCGGTCCGCGCACGTTACCACGGGATATCGGCATTCTTTTTCCCCTGTATTTTACCAACATCTAGATTTTACACCTTTAGTTGCCGCGGCTGTTATGTTTCCTAGCGTAATTTGCTCCATTACATTGCTCAGGGAGATTAAACTGAAAAATGGAACTATTCAGCTATTAAATGTACAGCTGCAACCAGTCCATGGCGTCCTGTACATTTTAAACCGTGGCAGTTTCATATTTTGTTGAATAAGTTTCCTTCCTCTCTTTCAGCATCCAGGCTGCGGTGTTCCCACATAGGTTTTATGTTCCTGTAGAGCAAAATTAACCAAAAGAAACTTGATCCTGATTAATTACAGCTATATAAAGTGGTATTGAAATTGGCCACGGAACATAACTCAGTTCTGAACAATCACAGAGTTTTCCCCCTGAAACTGCGGCGACAGTATCTCCTAGTAATTTTCTGCAGCCAGAAAGAGCAGGCCAAAGACCTCAGTCAAGCAGCTCACTCCAATTAAAGGCCCCTTTTGATGCTGGCAAACTAGCCCACAATGGCAGCAGCTAGCGTCCGGTTCCCGGTATATTCCAGCACAAAATGGACAATACAGATTACAAAAACTGAATGGAGGCCTAACCTTAATGTCCAAACCCCACTCGTGATTAGACTACTGTCCAGGGGTATACCTACAAATTCTGGGCTCAATTTTACATTATTTAAAGGCCTCTGTCAAGTGCTGGGCCGCCTGAATCTATCAGGGTTTCCATGCCCCTCCGATGCCCCTGCTGGTACATGCACAAGGTCTAATAATCCTCAGGGACATGATTCTCAGTCAGATTTCAGTAATCCAACATCCCATGGAAAGCCAGCTTCCGAGTTTATCACTGTTTAAAGCATCCAGGTCCCAAATCTGACTTTCAAAGTGAACACTGACATCAGTCGGCACAGTAGGAGGAGTACGCCTTCTTACTACAGGAGTTACCTTCGCAATTAAACTTTGCGGTCCACCATGTTGCACCTGGCTGCATGGGGACTCATGAATGTGTCGTAACAAGTAAATTCCCAGTCAAATATTCCTGGGTCCATTCGAGGTTTTGATGGTTTTGAGGTTGACTCGCATAGCCAGTAAGCAGCATGACTAAGAGAATACATGCCTGTTATACCAGCATGTGCTGGTCCAGATTCATGTGGAGGTAGAGCAGCACAGCTACACTGGTTACCAGCTACACCAGCACCAACCCAGTATTAACCAGCACCAAACCAGCACAGACTAGCATGGAGATCATGCTGGTCTATGCAGTATTTTTCAGCATGGAGCAGCTTATCTATACAGAAAGGGGGGGGGGGCTAGATGTCCCCTGTTAATAAAGGACACTGGTTGGTTTCCTTACAATCACAGAGACGTCCCGTCTGATACTCTGCACATGGCGTCCTGCAAAGGAAGCTGTTTGAATGGCGGCAACACGGACATCTGGATTGGTAATGGAGAACCTCATTCGTTTCCATTTATCTTGGCAACCTGCGTAGGCCTGAAGCACTTTACTAGAAGCTCTTATGGGAAATACCGCATAGATCAGTAAAATCAACAGCATTAAACTACTCTGTCCTCTTTGTATGAGAACCTGCAGCTCATCTTTGCTCATGTTACTTATGTGTATCATCTATATGTTTTCTACAAGCACTGTAAAGCACGGCGCGATAGTATTACCCTCTGATTGTGCACAGTGATGATTTGGCATGTTACACTGATGCTGGATAGGAACTAACCTGAACGCTATCGGTCTTATTATCTTAAATGAATGCTGAGGTAAGAGACATACTTCAAAAGCATCTGCTTTCGTGGTCTGTGATGATGCCCAATCCATACTGTTATTCTTGTATACACATAAGCCCCGCAAATTGAAAATAAACAGAAAAGCCTTCGAGTCGAAGGTGATTCGGGTGTTTAATGCGTCAGCTGCTCTGCGCTGCACATTTTAAAGTCGTTTGTAAGACGCTCGTCAGTCTTGTGTGGATGATCGTGCTATCACTTCTTTTTTATACTTTTTCAGATTCTTCTCACCTATTTTTGTTCTCATGTACTGTATGAATATGCAGCTATATTATAGACTACATGCCGTGGACAAGGCTCCCTCCGAATATGGGCTGACATCTATGAGGCCGGAGCTGTATATGGTACTGGGCGCTCGCGTGGTAATGGAGCATGAAAGCTAATGGTAACCGAGTGACGGATGTGCTAGGCTAATGGCGCTATCAGGATGGTACCAGGCGTCCTCTGCGAGGGATGCCTGCGGGAGTGATGCCAGACTCTCCTGCCCTCCCTCGTGGGCGAGAGAGTCACGAAGGAATGCGCGGCTTATGGGCAAAAGCTGCCCTCGGTTCTACAAAAGCTTGACCCTAAATGAGTCATAGATCCAGGTGGGCTCTCAGCCAACAGCCGCCGAATCGTGATGAATCGTTCTCCAGGTGCTTCCGGAATGTTCTACAGAGAAGGCATCTTGGACAAGGTCACAGTATAGCAGAGCTGCAGCGTAATGTTACACCTGGGGTGTTTAAAACGTTTTTAATAGAAATATCTTCATGCAACGACAGCAGAACCTTCTGAGGACACTACCTGCGACGTGACTCATCCGACACGCTCCGATCCTTGTCATACGTTCCCAATCTGTCAATAAAAGTATGCGTGAAATGTTGCAGTGTTTATGCGGACTCCCCTCTGAGATATTACGCCACAGCTGAGTGACAGCCCACAGGGAGTGCCCCCCCGGAGCTCTGGGCCTCCGCCATCAGCATCAGCGTTGCTGACTTGGCCCATATTTCATAAATGGAGCCGGGAAACACAATGAACCGCTTCATAAAATTGGATTGTTTAGGACCTCGCATGCTGCGACACTTTTCAGTTTCATGTCGCATTGTGGTCGGGGTGGCTATGCTTCAAAATGTATATCATTATTACAAAACATCATTTTACACATTCATTGTAACACTTGCCAATATAACGGACTGTAAATACCACTTTAATGAAGCTTGTTTAGTTTAAGTTAATTATCTTGAATGGAACTGAATTGCTCATTACACAACCAGTTCGATATCTAATTCTCAGAAGGGATTAAAAAAAACAAGCACACCAGGGTCCCTGAGACACCTAATGTAGCTGTTTACTCTCAACATCTCATCCTGGCACTTAATGCAAAAGGAATTTGCCCAGAAAGAAAGAAATTTCACAGTATTACACCATAACCAAATGTGCAAAAGTTGCCATTAAGACCTTCTCCATGCAATGTAAAGCATGATTGGTGGAATTAGATGCATAATTTTATCACCGGAGTGACACAGGAAACAGACAGAAATAGGGGTAAAAAAAACTCATGCAATAGGGTGGATTCTTCTGTTGACATTAATGTCCACTTCTCACAAACTCTTCTGTTAGGTATACAGTCCCTGACAAACGTCTTGTTGCTTGGGTACAAATTAACCTGAAGTGCCCTTCAAATATATTACTAATCAAAATTTTTTGACAAGAAATGGCTCATTTTAATCCAAATGGCTTTTGTAATAATGTTCCGGTGCAAAACTAAACTGTTGAAAAGTATTCTAATATTCACAGCTTGGTAAAGCCCATTGAGTCAATTTTTGCAAAG
>JAODKN010000042.1:11271426-11290975 GCA_026774425.1 Petrocephalus zakoni
AGAATAGGCACGGTCACTGGCAAAGGAACACGACGTTACTCTCCAGAATAGGCACGGTCACTGGCAAAGGAACACGATGTTACTCTCCAGAAGAGGCACGGTCACGGCAAAGAAACGCGACGTTACTCTCCGCTGTTAATGGGCGGATCCTCTGTACACCAAAGTGTCCTTATCGATTTTTAATGTTCGCATCGCGAAATATGTGTTAATCCCTCCCTTTGGCGAAAACACCCAAAGACGACAAAACCCTAAAAAAACAGCAGTGCTATATTCATGAGGCTAGCTAACAGGGTATGTTTTTAACACACAAGCTCTGATGTATAACGATGCTGCATTACAAACGAAGGAGTTGAACTTCACTTGAAAACTGGTGACACAATCCCCTGAAAGTCTGAAAGTAAGTAAACAGATCCTGCCATAATCAGGGTTGCCAGCTCTCATGCATCTGGCATGACAATGACGCTTTCAGGCTCTCACACAATAAATCTTACTGCAATTCTTTACTATTCCATCTTAAACCAAAATTTAGCTACAACAAAAGCATTGGGGCAGTTAATAATAATAATAATAATAATAATAATAATAATAATAATAAACCAAAAATTCGCTAAAGACTAAACATTATTACTGTAGGATTCCTGCTCTATACACTAAAGCAGGCGTCCTACAGTTCAAATGCTAGCCCCTCGTGGTTCATGTTCCAGGCTCCATAACCTCTGCTGAATAACAGTAGGGGATCAGTAACCTGTCAGTATGAGGAGGTGATACCAGCCACCGGCCTGACACTGAGTGATACCAGTCAATAAGTGATATCAGTCACTGAGTCTCATTTACTAGTTACACAAGGATCGAGGAGTGTCCCTGTTGTAGGGTCACACCAGAAATGCACATTCAAGGTTGCTGAAATCACTTGAAAAGCTATAAATGGCCAATTATAATAACATGACATGATATCTGTGAACACAGAGCAAAAGGATCACTTAATTTTTATGGTTTGTTAATTACCATTGAGAAAATTCTTAAATTTAAAAGGGCTCGAGGCCGATACCTTTCATTATTGCACCACGACAAAGCCTCCATTTATTAAAATTAACGTTGGCATCCGCGTCCTGCCATTAAAGCGCATTAAGGGAGTGGCAGGCTAAAAGCTAGTGTCATGGAAACACCACAGTCTTGATTGATGAGCACCATCCTTGTCAGAGTATCAAAACACGCCCTCTGCAGGAGTGTATGCGTGTGTTTATTTCTGGAGACGGGTAGTTTAACACAGATCACGCTATTATCCGTATCCGCCTAATTACTGCGCCAACTAATTGCGGCACTTTTTTGCACTAACACTGGATGCTAAACACGACCAACGCTAAAAGTGTCTCAGTTTGTTGATTATGCAATCATATTAACCATTTCGACTACAGTACGGAATTAAGCGTCACGGGCATTCGAGCTGCAGGGCTTTGAAAAAGTCCCTACAGAGTATTCAATCGACTGTAATTGTATCCCATCAGTCAGTCCGGTTTGTGTGTGCGGCCAGAGCCTTTCTAACTGTAAGAGGCATACCAGTCTAAATGCTACAGGTACGGCAACATCCAGACACAATCCTAGTGTGATTAAGCATTAATCAAAAGCTGGAGAGGCGGCAATACATGAAAAAGATCGTTTGCGCGCCGCCAAGGTGTGTAGATGGCCTCTGCAGCTAAGCCCTTATATTATGATGACAGCTTACGCCGGGATTCTCCTAACTAATCGCTCCTTCGAGGCCGTGCCTTCGCTACTGGCCATGCCAGCTGATCCTATCTGCGAGGGGGGGCAGGTACGGAGCGCTTTCCGCAAGCTCTCTAAACGCACCCGGGCGCCGTCGGTCCGTGAAGCGGAGCCGCCTGTGCGCGCCGCGCACCGGGGTTTGCTGCCCCGACGCTGGGGCAGGCGAGGGAGGGCTATGACTGCGGGGACACATCTGGGGCTCAAGCCGAGTAAACGGGCTCCGGGCGGATCGGGAGCTCTGCCCGCTCAAGGAGCCAGAAAAAGTCCCAAAGGTGAACCAAAAGGCGGCTTGAGGGGGAGCTGGCGCTGCGCTGTCAGGGATAATGTAATAATAATAATAATAATAATAATAATAATAATAACAAAAGAGCATATTGACGACTTCCACATTAATCCGTAACATAAAAAAATAATAATTTACCAGCAAAAAGACAGTTTTATAAGAGGCAAAAGGTGTCCGTTAAAGACCAGACAGCTGTTGTGCAAATACCAGATGGCAGAGAAGCAAACAAAGAATAAGGCGATAGATGGTTTTAAAATATGGATGCAACACATTGTAACGGTATAATAGAAATGCTATTTCCGGATGCGCCTGCAAATGGGGGGAAAAAACTTTTGCAAAAAGAAAAAGGATGCGATACCGAGAGATATGAAAACATGAGATTATCAAAAGGCATCCGAAGAAGGTATTTTCCTACCGGTAAGACCGAGCCTGCAAGCGGTCCATTGCGCAACATTTTGCACTGAATTCCTGACATCCAAATATGTAGGTCTCGAGACGCTTTAACATTTTACCAGGGGAAACTAAAAGTTTCGCCTGCAGAACATTGTGTCTTTTTCAATGATATAAGATACATAAGCAAGCAGTAATTTAACAATCTGCGCTAGTTTTTTTTTTTTACATTGCAATACATCTACAATCGTTACACGATACGCTGCACTGAAAAGCTCAGCAATTATTTATATATAGTCACTGTATAATTTAGTCAAAAATTATAATAAAAAAAATCAGTCGTCATTTTGACTCCAGACCTCCATTCCAACAGGCGCTGCGCTCTCTATTCTCATTATCAAAGACAAACATGGTTTGTTTTCATGGAATAAGCACTTTACGATATGCATTGTGTCATTAATCCAAACGCCCATTATTACCGGGGTGCCCTTGCAAACCGGGCAGACCTGCAGACGCACCGCACTGGGGGAGCGGATCGGAGGCGACGCCGCACTTCGCCAACATGCTGGGAGCTCAGCACCAGCCACAAGCTCCTTCCATTAGGAAAAAGTGACCAGGCAGCGACGAAGAGCCGCCGCATCATGCCCCGCATCGTCGACTTTACGTACTTACAAACGATTCATGAAAAGTTCAATCAGTTTCACACCAAATCGTATAAAATGAGCTCTTCGTATATTTTAAAAGATCAGAACAGTATTACCAAGATAACCTGAACATAACCAGGATTTTAAATATATTTCACAATGAACTGTATACTAGGCGCGTATCTCCAGCCGTCCCATTCATGAAAAAAGTTATTTGCAGCGCTGCTCATATTAACAGAAGCAAATCGTGCTTACCTTCGTCTTAAAGCGTGGAGCCGGCAGCCAAAGCACTAACGAAGGGCAACTTGATATTAAATTTAAGTTAAATCCATTAGGTGCTTCAGATCCGTCCGTACCAACCGGCACAACTTCGTCGGCAAGAGCCGCTTAGAAAAGTGCGCCGTTCTCTTCGGTACCGGACCCGGCGGCTCCGCGATCGGCACTCTGCCCCCCTTTCAATTATTAATTAAAGCACCAGCGGAATTTTCAAGCGCGCCTGGGAATCGCTCCCGCGGCTGCCTCTTCCTGATTTGCCAATGTGACGGTGACGTCGACGGCAGGTGCCACACCTCCCCGCACGTCAAGTGCGATGATAAAGGAGGTTAAATCCGCGTTTCTCGCATCCCAACACTGGCGCAACATGGAACATGGTATGTAATGCGCTATGGTATAAAATGCGCTATGAGCTTTTCGGTCATTGGGGTGCTGAGGATGGCGTCATCGTGATCATATGTTGTGTCAGTAGTTTTTTTCCTTTTGCAAAACACTTCTTTTGCAGTTATTTTATTTTTTGCTTTACTGAGTAAATCTTCCCTACAGTATGTTTATGGCGGAGCCTAATGTTTTTCAAGTGGCTCTCTCCCCGTATTTTGTAAATAAACTCTACAACTACAAATGCCAATCCATCCATCCAACTTCTATACCTGCCTGTCCTATGCAGGGTCGCGGGGGTCCAGAGCCTATCCCAGGAGCCTCAGACGTAAAGTAGGGAATATCCTATGACAGGACAGAGACTCCTGATTTACACCTATGGGCAATTTGGCAACTTCCATTTTCCTCTGCATGTTTTTGGACTGTGGGAGGAAACCTCACAATGCCATAGAACATGCAAACTCCACACTGGGGGGGGCATGGTTACCTTGACAGATTCAGGGGGCCCAGCAATTCACAGGGGGCTGGGGGGCTCAACTCGAACCCTGGTCACAGTAGTATGAGAAAGGTGTACCATATCTAATAGTTTCCTCTCTCTACACAAGTGTGTGAGACTAATACAGAAAAGCCCCCCCTCAGTCGTATTGTGTTTGTCAGTGCCTGCCTGCTGTCTGGATACTGACACTGCGACCCAAATGGCAAGAAAACATTTCATGGCAGTAACTAGCTGATGCCTAATGCATGTCTTTAGAACATCCCGGAACTGTCTGAAATAAATGTGTAGGTCCTTTAATATAAATAGGGAGCAATTCACAAGTAAAGGAATTTCACTTCTTTTACACCTGTCAGGTGAGAGGCATACGGGAATGACATCTCGAAAGGTAGCGTCAGAAATCTATCTCGGGTCCTT
This sequence comes from Petrocephalus zakoni, assembly GCA_026774425.1. Classification (NCBI taxonomy): domain Eukaryota; kingdom Metazoa; phylum Chordata; class Actinopteri; order Osteoglossiformes; family Mormyridae; genus Petrocephalus; species Petrocephalus zakoni. The sequence continues at coordinate 11,276,066 of JAODKN010000042.1, forward strand.
GAGCAAATGTAGAAAATGCCACGGTTGGAAGATGCAATAGAATTCTGGCACGGACAGCGACAGGTGGCATTTGAGACATGTGGAGCGTAGCCCCCACTTTCTAGATCCATGTTTATTCACCAAGCGCATTGGCAGAGATGTGCGAGGAATTCTCCCTGGTGATGGTGTTACCCATAGACTCTTGCACGCGGACTGTTGCAGATAAGCGTGGGGATTAAGGGTGTGTTGGGCTAGATAAGCAGAATGTGAAGGCAAACAATCTGCGCTACCTTTGAACGTCACTTTCTCGCATGTATAGCTCTGGGTGAAATATCAGTAGATTATCATGCTAAAGAGTGAGATGGTGAGGCACAACATTAGCTCTAGAATGTGTGTGTTAATTTCCAGGGAGACATGGCAGGATCACATTGTCTATCATCCAACACTGTGAAGTTCATGATTTAGTCAAAAAAGCTTGCAAAGTAATGCTATTTAGTATATACTGTATTTCTTAAATATTAGCTCAATTTTTTAAACATTTGCTCTATGAAACAGATCTTGACAGCAGTCTGAATGAGTACCTGGTGATTTATTGGCCTAATCGTAATACAAATTCAGGCAGATGAACATTGATGGTTCGCTATTAAAGTGGAACAATGAGTGGCACTAAAAGTGAACGATGGACCAGACGGGGCTGCATTCACACCGTAAAAAATGATGCCCCTTCTCGTTCTTAGCCCTCTCGTGACCCGTGGTTTTATTCCCACCGAATGTTCATTCCTCAACAGATCTCAACAACGAAACTCAACGTCGTTCAGTCGCCCATGTCTGTTTTTAATCCCCCAAAGACTACATCTTTAATCTGCACGGCATCCCAGCAGGCATTGCTGTTAGACACCGTCACAACTGCTACAGAGGTAAGCCATTCTCATGGCCTAAACCCTGGTTCACCCAGTCCCTTTGAATGTGCTGTTTATCTTAACAGGCTTTTTTTATTTGAATGTTTTTTACTGATACAACTGCATCAAACGATCTCCAGAAAAATATCTCCTAAAATAATTCTGTAATTCCAAAACAAATCCTGGTCAACGGAATCAGCCAAATCAAGTCGGATTCATTAAAGGGATTACTGCAGCAAACATCCAAGATGTACCCATTTACCAGCACTGAGTCAAAGCCCAAAACAAATTTTTAGCATCCACGGCTATTAGTACCATGGCAACATGGCGTGTTTCTAAGATAGCATTTTGGATGAAAATGCCTAGTTAGTAGCAGTTAACTAACTTACAGCGTCTGTGGATTATGCAGAATGAAAGCTAACGATAAACAGTGCAAGTTCAGTTTACTTGCTAGGTTTAATTGTTTTATGTTACACTGCTCTTAATTATGCTAAATTAGACCTTTCCACCTTGCAGGCATACAGTAAACAGTAACCCTCCTTCAGTAAACAGGCTCGTTTTGAATGACTTGCATAATTTTTTTCGGATTTTTTTTGACTTGCCAAGCTCCCCCAGGCCATTAACACCATTATCCGGAATTTTTCCTCTTGAGACTCTTATGTCATGACGTCTTGCCAAGGTTTTATAGCTATAGACATCAGAGAATTGGGTAACCGTACACCCCAGCAATTAAATCAGAAAATATTGTGCTGTTTCTTCAACTCTATCCTTTATTTTGCAAATAAATTCATATCTATCCATCCATCCATCCATCCATCCATCCTCCAACTGTGTTTCCAGTTCAGGGTTTCAAGGTCGCAGTGTGTCAAGAATCTCTTCCAAGTTGCAAAGGGAGGGAACACGCTGGATTTGGTACCAGATGGATCGTAAGGAAAATCAGTGCAAAACAGTTCCAGTAAAACTGAGAAACACAGTCTCTCCTGTACTTTTGGCCTGCACTATACACTGAAACGAAGAGCCCATGTATCCATAAGCATATCCGCTAAGACACTGCCCACATTACACAAACCCTTGAGTCTGAAATTATTTGTGAAGTTGTAAAATGATTATGGGCAGATAATTAAAACTTCAGTTTCATTAAAAATAGATAAATGCAACCTGACACAAATGTATTGTACATTTAAGGAAATGTGCGGCGATTGCATTATAAACCAATTAGTGCTTGAGAGTGGGGGTGCACACTGCCCTCTAGAGGAAAAAGGCTGCACATTTCGCTGCTTTGTTTACCCAGACCGAATATACAGCGCTGTGCATAGCGTACTTATGGCACAGCTCTAAACATTTCACTCCTTACATCGTGCCATAATACCTGTACAAAGCAATGAAATTGTTGCAAATGAACTCAAATTGAAAAAACGACGGTCTCGTGATTGAACAGACAGTTTAAAAATGTTCACTTCACACGGTAACGTTTGAATATAAGGGAATCAATTAAAAACTAGCAATGCAATTGAAAAACTGACACGGAGAGAAGAATTAGAATGGTTTATTTGGAAATGTTTATTGTGACGGATCACGGTGGCCCTACGTTGACGGCCGGGGTAGGGAGCGCTGTCATGGATGGGGGTTTCAATGCGGTCCCCCTTCTGTGTGTAAATAGTGTGCACTAATTCGCTTCCCATATTGCATGAGCTTCCACTGGGTAGGCTGCTGCAGGTTCCTGATATTTACGGGAACCGGCAATCTCCAGATTGCCCGTAGTTTGTGTGTGTGTGCGTCTGCCCTGCAAAATACCGCTATCACCCCTGGCTAGCGACTCACACCCCAGATTACAAATTCCAGAATGAAATATAATTTTAAATTAAGACTGCTTTATTTGAAAATGTACTAATATGAATAAATTCCTTTTACAACATGCAATTGATAGAAATGCTTACCCATTAACCTTGAACCGTAATTTCTGAAAATAAATAAAAAAAACGCGATCCATTCAGTACGTGATCTGTCTTCTGGCCCTTCATCATGGAAGAGGTCATGCGGGGCTGGAATCTGTCCACCGCGAGCCATGCAGGGCGCATACATACAACCAGAGACCACGGACAGTTTAGAGATGCCACTTAGCCGGCATGCTTGTCTTTCGATCAGAGGGAACCCACGAGGAGCTAGATCACACAAACACACAAATGCACACGCAACGGGGGAACAATGTCAACCCCCCACACCCCAACCCTGGAAGTGTGAAGAAACGGTGTTACCCACTGTGTCACCGTGCCACATCTAAAGAAAATCAACGCATTATGCATTACTTATTTTAAAACCCTAATCGGAAGAATGGGACTACTTCCTACTAAGACAGCCATATGGTAAGATTAGGATATGATGGCGTCTGTCTCTGTTATGTGAAATAACGGCTTATGGTAAGCACACCCGACAAGGCTATAACCGTGCAATCAATGGACTGGAAATTGATTGATTGAAGTTTGATTTTACTATAAGCCCCAGGTTATAGTCCATGACCGTCATATTCCACCTCAGCGGCTACTGTATTACAGCTTTCTAACCAAATGACGAAGAAGATTGTTAAAAGTAGCAAGGGGTGAAGACGTCAATCAAAGTTAGGACTGTGGAAAATAAATGAAAGAGAATATATATGTAAATTGAATACTGTAGATATGTTTGTAGACCATTTAATAAGAGGCCAAATTCGTAATGAATCATATAAGTTTCAGGCTAGGGAAGCATTAAGGAACAAGAGTAATTGAAGAACGGTACATTGTAGGCTTATGTAAAACGGTGCAAAAAAAACCTTAAAAACATTGTCCTTCTGTAGATTTTGGCAGTGTTCTTTTATATTTCATTGGCACGGAACACTGGAAATCTCCAATTAAGGCAAATTGCGAGGAAAATAGAAGTCACTGAAGCTGACCAGTGACGTTGATGGACTGGTTTAAGGGCATTTTACTGGGCTTTGCTCGTTCCTCTACATTGCAAAAATAGAGTGATTGCATGTGTCTCCTTTTTAGTATAATATTTAACAAGAGCTTCTGGCTGTGTATGTTTCTTTGGTAACACTTTCTTTGAATGCCATGTCTATAAGAATCTATGAACACATTCATAATACATTATAATACATTTATAAAGTATTATAAACATGGCTATAGACGTTTATAGACATGTATTAAAAGGCATACCATTATAGCCATGCATTATGAATGCTTTATGAAGCTCTCATCTATGATGCACTATAAACACCTTCATAATGCAGCATAATTATCGGTATAAGAAATAAGGATGCTTTGTACTGCATTATGAAGGTGTTTATAGTGCAGTATAGACGAAAGCTTCATTGGAGCTTATGAAGTATTATAATCAACACTATAATACCTAATGACTGTCAATAGAAGATGCTGTAATGCTTTATTAATTCTTAAACTGACCATTATAATGCATTGTGGAGGAATCCACACTGCATTATAGATGTCAACTTTAAGTAAAGTGTTACCATTTAATTTAAAAACATTTTATACTTTGAATGAAACCTGTAAGTATCTTTATTTCAAACTTTGAAAATACATCAGTCATACACGCAAAGAAGCAAACAGGCAGTGCAAAGGTAAACCCTGAAAGCCCCCCTTATCTCCTGCCTCACATGACGCTCCCATGACATGTCTTTCCTTGCTCTTGGTGGTGTAGACGGCACAGTCACTACTCCTCTCTAGGATTGGGAAATGGGCCCTCCAGCTAACAGCTGAAAGCATCCTCACGTCACTGTTGTCATAGAGACAGCCCTTGTCAGGAACGAGCCCGTCGAGAGCACAGGTGAGGCCCGGTCCGCTCTGCTCTGTCTCCTCGCCAGATTCCACAGGGGGTGCCCGGGGCGGGCTGCCGACGCACTGCCAACATGCCGCTCTGCGCTCTGATCTGCGCGCCGTCTTATTAGCGCGCATAGGAGACCGTGTCTGTGTGGCACCCAGCTGACGGAAATAATGCTTAGAAAAAGTCAACAGCAAAACACAAATTGTTCACGATAATTCAGCTCTCTAGGCCAAATAGGAGTTAAAGGAAATTGGGCTACTGTGGTTTGTTTACTCCAATAGAGAAATCAAATTTTCATTGTGGTGTCCATGAGAGACAGACGGATGTATTTACAGGAGAGACTGTGTCTTGGGATCAAAACACAGAACCAGCCAGCATCCATGGAGTAATTTGGATTCAAGGTCTTGGGCAAGGGTTTTAAACCTATGACCTTTGACATATGCTTTACCCACTGAGCTACACACCACTCCAGTTAATTATCAAGATCAAATGTAAGGATTTCATTTCATAAAATGTCATCAGTAAAGAGGTACATGTTACAGAGTCAGCTTTAATATTATTCTTTGCCTTTGAACAAAATACCAACTGGACCATATTTTTCAGTTGTATTTCAATTCCGCCAGAATTGTTTGTGAAAGGAGGCGATAAGGGCTTGTTTTCCAGTGGTCTGGTGGCGGGCCTGTTTGCTTTGTGTGCTTTCATTAACTATACTGTATGCTTCTAATTCGTTCTGCATTTGAATCAAATGAAAATGCAGATCCTTTTGTGTCTTGCTAGACTGCCTCGCATCCCTGAACGGGCAGTCGAATTGAGGATTAATTAATCTCTCTACTGCACTGGATTACAAAATGGCTTTGTGCCTGTTAGACTTTGGGCCCAAACTGGTGAAAGGACTAGCACTCAATGCCTTTGTTGGTAGTTAGCATACAGGATTTCTTGACAAATGAAATAATATAGTACTGGTTTCTGATAACTTTGTTTGCATCTGTTTGTTCTTGGTGCATTCTTCTGTTTCTGCTTTGCCAAGCACTGCATTCTTACAGTGCTGTACAGTGTACAGTGTAGTCATCACAGTTGTAGAAGTTGAAATACAGTGCAAATAAAACGCAGTTTTGCTGTTTATCATGTATAAGGTTTATGTACAGTACCCTAACTTATTTACCACATGGGCCTGGATCATGCAAATACAGATGTCTATATTAACTGAGCTGCATGGAAGCCACAGTCGCCGTCAGGAGTTTTACGTTTGGAAATGAGTTCTCCACACTTGCCGATGTATTCTGGGAAACAGAAATGGGAGACAGGATGATTCCCGCCTGTGGCTGATGGTGCCGACTTCCGCGGTCATTATTCCTCTGTCTGTACAGTCAGACATAATTCCACTTTAATTGTCTGCCTGTTAAGCTCCCACACACATCAAGCATGACTGCAGAGAGACTTTTGCCTTGAGACTGAAATTTTGCCATTTCATAATATCATTTTATAACAAGAGAATATATTTAAACATTTTAAATATTATAACTGCAAAGTAACAAAGCATTCATGTATATTGATAACTGTGCTACATTGCAGAGAAGTTAAAAGGGTATTCTATTAGCTTTACATATATATATATTTATTATTCTGTTTGGAAATGGAGATACCTATCTGGAATGGTTTGGACCTTATTGTGCTTTGGGCATTTAGGTAAACCACTTAGTAATATAAAACGACCCATTTCAGTGAATTATCCCTCCAATTTCCCTTATGGCATTTGTGCAAATGTTCCCCATAACCTCTAAGTTTATGTAGAGCAGTGCTCTCCAGTCTTTTGCTCAGTGAAGATGCACTTATACAAAGAAAATACTCTGGTCAGCACCGAATCATGACGGTATTCTTTGGTATGTGTTGCAGGGGGGAGGGGAGACCTACATCCATCTATTTTCTGAAACAGATATTTCTGAAACTGTCCTACTGAGGGTCACTGGAGGCTACAGATGCAAGGCAGGGAATAACCCAGGATGGAGACTTGAACCCTGGTCCCACAGGTGTGAGGCAATAGCACCAAGTACTGGACCACTGTGACACCCCATGGATTCCACTGTATGTTATTTTATAGTATAGTAGTAGTATATATTTATATACTATGTATATATATATATATATATATATATTTTTTTTTTTTTGGGGGGGGCGGGGGACGTTGTATCACAGTGTTAGGCAGATTTCCTTCAGGTATACTGCTTGTCTCCCTTAGTCACAAAGCAGGCAGACAGGCAAACTGGCATCTCTAAACTGCCCACACTGTGTGTGTGAGTGCTTGTGCGTGCACCCCGCAGTGGACTGGCATCTGCTCCAGAGCGCCCCCTGCCTTGCACCCCACGCTGCCTCTGATAGGCTGCTCACCACAAATCTGTATCAGACAGCCGGCTGTAAGACGGAATTTCTGTATCTACCTGTACTGGAACTAATCCATCTCAACTGTTAGATTAATGATGTAAACAGCTGCAGCATTAAACAAGACAGAAAAAAAAGCCCGATTAGCAGCAAGTTAAAAATACCATATATGTATTCTGTATATTCAGTCTTTACATAATGAACAAATCCATCCAGACACTCGTATTGTACATTTCCAAAAAAAAACAAAAAGAAAAACGGAATTCTAAACGGGTCAAATCCTGTGATTCATTTTATTTTAAAACAAGACAGAACAAGGTACTAAATGTCACAAATATAAGGTGACACAGCCATTGCAGTTTGACAGAATTTCGGATAACGAGAGGAACCTTTCAAAGGACTTAAAAGTCACACTTTCAAAATAAACTGCGAAGGTGTTCTGAACTTTGCCGCACATCGCTCAGCAGTTATTTTATTTCGGCTTAAATATTGATTTGTTCTGTCAGAACAAAGGTCCAGGGAGAAGTACGTTTAAAAACAGAGCACACAAGGGAAAATTGCATTTGAAACTGTAACCATGGAGAAAAGAGTACAGCTCTAGGGTGTCTGCAGAAAGTACGTTTAGTAATAAGGGGGAACACTGATAAGGTGTATTACAGGTGTGCGCGGTTCACGTAAGGATAAATCGTTTAGCATGCTATCACATTTCCAAAAAGGGACCATTCCCCTAAGAAAAGACAAAATAAAAGGTAAGATAAGATAAAATAAGGTGATAAAACCGTCTTCTTCCTAAAGGAAAAGGTCTCACTATGCAAAAATAAAACAGCAAAGCTTTAAAAATACCAAGCAAAAAAATATGTCCAAATAAATACCGCTCAGAAGTTTGGGGTCACTTAAAAATGGGCTTATTTTTCCCATAAAAATAAGCACATTAATCAGAAATAGACGATGTCAGTGTTGCAAATGATTATTGTAGCTGGAAACTGCTGATTTTTAATGTAATATTTACAGTGGTGTACAGTGGACCGCAATCAGCCTCAGTGTCTCAGTGGGACGTTGTGTTTGCTAATCCAAGTTTATCATTTTAAAGGGCAATTTGATCATTAGAATCTGTTTTGAAATTATGTTAGCATAGCTGAAAACCGTCGTGCTGGTTAAAGAAATCTATCCTTGAAAGTCTGTCTTTGTTCTGTTCCGCGGGAAGCTACTAAGTGACCCCAAACTTTTGAACGATTGCGTAAGTAAGTAGGTAACTAAAGTAACCAAAGTGGGAGCGGGCGTGTGCAAAATGCGCGTGCAGGATGCGCATGCAGGATGTATGTGCCAAATGGGATGAGATAAATACTGCAGAGATCCGAGTCCAGGCATGGTGGGAAATGCAGTGAGAGGCCAGTGCTCCCAGTGCTTTGTGGTGGTCTCATCCTGCTTTCAGACACCATCATCAGGCATGCCCACTGCATCAGCTGTTATAGTCCAAATGCTCCTTCTCAGTCACGCTCACCATAGTCTGTACATGGAATGCAAAAGCCCCCAAATACACAGACTGAGAGATGCGTCAGAAAAAAGCGACCCCCCCACCCAGGGCCTCGTTCGGGGGCCGCGTCTGGGCCTGCAGCGTGCTGTGTGCCACGTAATGCTTTGCCTTCCCTAGCCGAAAATCTGGCCATCTGATCCGGGGACAGTGGTGCGCTGGGTGTTGACTTTTCACAAGCAATTTGCTACGTGAAATTCAGTAAACTGCACCCCAGCTACGCAAATAAATTACGTCCAGAAATAAAACACTTAAGGGATGGAGAGGCTACCGTTCTGAACGAACAAACCAACAACAACGGTCTTAAGATTACAGTTATAGTCTCCCACTCGCCCTCCCCGCAAGATTTGACAAGGGCCATTAATCAAATATTAATTGCTGTCATGGCTGTGTACATTAAGGCCTATGTGGCCTACACAAAAGACAGGCCTTATTAATCATTTGTTACATCTGATGGGTTTTCAATAACATCGCCAGCCATATAGCCGTTTTTATCCCAGAAGCGGATGGAAAACTCCGTGCATGCCTGCATGTTTGGAATTTCATGTTTTGGACACGTCTGCCAAGGAAAATCAGAACTGATAAGTAAATGTAAGTAAAATAAGTAAATGTACTCAGGGCATTGTTGACAAATTCAGTATAAGGGCTATGGATATGAAATGTTTCAGATGGACAATTTAACAAGTGTATTTAATGTCCAAAAGCAAAACAATTTATCTCACATGAAGGTCTTGAAATAGCACTTATGAGAAGGCTAATAGGATCAGAACCAGTGACCTACAGGATCACAAACACTGTATCGGAACCCAGTGAACACACCACCTCCTCAGATAAACCTCAAACACCCATAGCCTTGCAGCGCTATCAAAACCTTTCATGGTTATTTTCTGAGGGCTCCTTTCATTCCCATTCCTACAAAAAGGTAAGGCTGATTGCCGGGAGAGGCCCGCTGAGGCCGTATTTGGACCTTGTTATTCGGAACAATCAGAAGTCCCTCACATTTTGATCAGAGTTCATTGTCTTCAGGGGTCTACCTAGAAATTCCGAGCCCCCAGACAAAATGTCACCTGGACCCCCTAGCCAATTTTACATATAATTTTATGTATTCAAGGGCCCTTGTAAAGTGCTGCCCCCCCTGAATCTGCCAGGGTATCCATGCCCCTCCTGCGCCCCTGGTTGTGTTATAGTCAGTTGTTGAGTGGTATGCATGTTTGTATGATGACAGTGCGCCCACCACACTGAAGCTAAGGTGGCGAAGGGGCAGGAGAGAAGTCACCAATCAGATATGGGGGATGATTAGGAGGCCAGATTTGATAGGGCTACCGTTGGCAATTTAGCCAGGGCATCGGGGTACCACCCCTACTCATATGAAAGATGCTCAGGGAATTTTTATGACCTCAAAGAGTCAGGGCCTCGGTTTTACGTCTGATCATAAGGCACCGTTTTTACAGCACAGTGTCACTGCACTGGGGCACTGGGATCCACACAGACCACAGGATGGGCTAGCCTGCTGGCCACACCTACACCTCTTCCAGCAGCAGCCCAGGTTTCTTGGATGATCTCATAAGGAACTAACAAAAATTACAAATGGTGACAAACATTCTGACATCAACCAGCTGTCACAGCGCTCCCAAGCATACTGCGTGCCTCATCTGGGCAGTAACCCTGGCCATATCAATGAACAGGCAATATCAATGAACAGCCCCGTTTGGGGTCCTCTTGGACTCCTGGTTGTATAAGCCAAGTGTTCTGAGTCCATGCTAATGTTTTGCCGTCTTCCTCTGCGATTTCCAATCTTCACTGATATCCTCCGAATTGCCTACCTCTCTCACAATATGCCTTGTGAAAACAGTGTCGGCTTTCCAGACACTTACTCACCATTTGTCACTCCTAAATTTTTAATAAATATATAGATATTTTTTTGCAAATTTACTATCAGTTACATGTTGCCTACCCTACCCCCCACTCCATAATTACAGCTATAATTGCATAGTTAAAGTCAGCATGGAAAAGAATACATAAAGAGAATAATATACTAATCTACAAAGAGAAAATCTGCATGACGAATACATGAATAGATGAATAAATATAAATAGATATTTAGTTACTTAAGAGCTGTCTGCCAGTTCCTGGGTAGAATATCCTTTTAAGGTAAACTGTACCAGAATAAAAACTGAAGTGAGCGCTGTTTTTTTAATGTCTTAACACTACAGTTCTGCTCAGCACACTACAGATTTAAAAAGCTTAGAGTCATGATGGTTGCGTGGACCCTGGAACTCATATGACCAAGAGCGTCGTGTCTGTTTGCGTTTGAAATACTCAGTTATAACCTTTCAAAAAAAAAAACAGGGGTATAATTCAGGCTTTCATTTATAAAGTTTTATTGATCTGCATTAAATTATCTGTAGGTAAGGTAATTACTGTGGTTGTTGATCGCTGTATTCTTGTGCTATGCGGTGGGTTGGCGCCCCATTCTGGGTCCTTCCCTGCCCTGCGCCCGGAGACTCCAGGATAGGCTCCAGACCTTCCGTGACACTGAACGGGACAAGCAGTTTTAGGAAGTGGATGATTCTGTGTTTCTGTGGCTTTGTGATCCTGAGCTACCGAACCAAGGCTTACCAGGGTGTGTCTCTCCCTGGCAGACTTCTCCAGTTACTTGATTTTCACCACTGGGCTCACCTCTCTCAGCCCCTGGCACATCGGTTGTTGAATTCATGGCAGTAATAAGTTATTTATTGGTGAGGCTGTTCGGTGAAAACGACATGGTAGCATTTGTGTACAAGGAAAGCAAAATAAGCCAAATAGTTAGCTATGGCCTGAAGCAAGAACTATTCCTTTGGAGACCTTTTCATAATTAGTTTTGCTCTTTTAATTTCAGTGTTTTAGCAGCTAATGTTCTATTAGCTTCAGCTTAGTATAATGAGCAAAATTATAATGCAGGAGTGAAACTGAAATGTAACATACAGTATTAGCCATTATTGTCAGTGCTGATCTGAGCTGGACCATGACTGCGTGAAGGTTAGAAGGTCTTGGGATGCAATTCATTCCGGGCTATTTCAGATACACTCATTGGAGAAGGACGCATGGAAATGTCCTACATGAAACCAGAGCACTGGCGATTCTCATGTCAATGTCATTGAAAACAGGCATCGAATGTGTGAAGACATACCAGGCAGTGGGGGGGGCAGCCCTCGTCACGTTAGCAGATGGCGAGGGAGCACCCAGTTCACCTGGAGATGGAGGTTTCCCGCCTGGAAGGAATGACACCTTTCAAGAACGGTCAGGATGTTCACTTTGCGCACAGTAGTTCTGGCATTAGTTGTTCTCTTTTTTTATCTTGCATCATTTTTCTCCTAAAAAGAGGATCAAAGCTCACAGCAGGCCTTTTGCTGGGGGGGGGCTCTAGGCTAGGTAGATTCACTGATTAGGTGGGAGGGGGATGGGTGTTGCCACTCAGGAGAAGAAGATGGGTCTCCCATCTGGGGGGGGCTGAAGAAAATGTCAAGGTGGGTTTGAACATGAGATTTTACTACATGGCTAAGTGCCTGCCTCGCGGTCTACACACTACTCCAGTGAGCACTACGGTGTAAAAAATAAAGACTAAACGAGAACTCACAAAAACTCACGGGGGAATGAATACCAACACTTTCCTGTTGTTACAGGAAGTATTCAAAGATGGAAGATCTACTGCCATGAGGCACCCGAAGACCTATGCAATATGAACCATGTTCTTTAAGGACAGGGTCTATCTCTGGTGTTGATATAAGGTCCCAGTGACCTTATTGTCATGCTGGAGAAAGGACAGCCTAATATGGGGCAAAGACATCTCCTAATATTCTGCAGGAACCATAGCCTCCAATGATTCTACATCAGAGGTTGGTCTGATACTTATGTCTTACGCCTGGGCTAAATGGTGTGATTCTGTTTTTATGGCTGCCAGGGTGTTTTTATGAGCAAATACAGAAGTCTCTTAAATGTCTCTTAAAGTGAACAAACATGTGTACCATATCTATTAAGTCTTGCATTAAACATATAGCTGAAAATGTCATAGTATGAAGTCAGGAAGTGTACTGTACATCCAAGGCCACCTGTTTGCAACTGTTGGCCTCCATGTGGGATCGTTTTCCCACGCCTGTATTTCAGCGATATCTGTGAAACAATGAATCACCTGTTACCATTCTAGGACCGTTTTTGAGCGCAATACCAGCGGTAGTGTGAATTTTAAACATGCTACATTCAGGTATGTGACATAAGAGAACAAACGCACACTCTGCTGGGTGCCAAAGCTCTCAGTTACAGAATCCAGCCCCGGTTGCCTGGGCCTTACGTGCCGTGTCTGTTTGTGGCTCTCCATTCCCCGTTTCCTCCCAATTTCTGAGGGATGACGATTCACGCAAATATTGAAGACCCGACATGACCCCTGCCGCGGCTTGGTGTCCCTCTCCGGAGGTGAACCTGATCCCCCCATGCTTCCCCTGGATTGGTTCCACACCACTGCATCACGCTAATTGGATGAGCGGTTGTGGGAAATGGATGAATGAACTTCTGCTCTTTGATGATCATTTCCTCCTCACGCAACCGAGCAGCTCAGACTGATATCAGTATGGAAAGTCAGCTCCGGCATTACAAGCTACGGCTCGGAGCCCCGGACATCCCATTTGAAACTGTTATGATTTACAAGGAATGTGGGAATATTCTAATAAACCTTGATGTGCTTTATGGGTCCGGAGAAAGCAGAAGTGGGCGGCCCAGTACGGGCGCTGCAGGAGGGTGGGACCAGGACTGCTATAGCATTTAAGTAATTAGCAGATGCTTTTATCCAAAGCAATGCACAAATGAGGAGGCAGGATCAGAAATAGGGGTAAAGGGCCTTGCTCATGGGCCCAGTGGTGAAATAAGTCTGTCGTTACAGGCGACCTTCCAGTCACAGGCATAGCGCCCTAATTGTCTGAACACACACAGTCGGTGTACGAAAGAAACGAGAGTTACGTCCGGAAGCTTGGCACGAAGTCAAGGTTGTTTAGAGCATGTACTGGCCTCTGGTGTCTTATCTCCACTCCTGTTTGGGATTTTTATGGACAGGAAATCGAGTTGCAGCAGTGTCTAGAAAATCGTCTGGTTTGGCGGGCTAGAGGTGACATTTCTGCTATTTACGGATGTTGCTCCTCTAGACTCATCGGCCCGGGAATTTCTACATGCTTTTCAGCAGTTGGAGAGGTAGAGGCTGGAGAGTCTGCTCTTGGTGAAGCAGTAGAAGTCCCTCGGGGTCTTGTTCACCAGGATGGGTAAGAGGAATGTGAGATTGACAGGGGAATTGACAGTGGTGATTGTGATGATTTACACGGTGGAGCGTCCTGCTTAATTAGAGGGATAAGGCCTTAATGAGATGAATAAGACCAGAAGCAGCTCCATGAGCGAACGTGAAGTGAGACTTCCTATCCGCTGAGAAATAATGTGCAATTTTTACCAGACGTTAAAAAGAAATCTCCACGCCCCTACTCCAGGTGTCCTCAAATGCGGATTTTATTGTTCAAGTTCCTACACAAGACCAGGATAAACAGCACGCTGCCATCAGCATTCCTGAATGTCTCGTTCCAACTGCTTGTGTAACACAAATATTTATGGGACCTTTACATGGGCAGTGAATAACAAGAAATAACATAAACGGCTGCGCTACTGTGGATTTGCGTCCAACTTGGGGACAATTATAAGTGCTGAATGTGAGATTAGCTATTGATATTTAAATGTGGAGTCTCGATATAAAATGGGCACCCACACCAGCAGTAAGGGAACCTGGAAAAAATCATGTCTATTGGACCTGTTGAAGAAATTGCTGAACTTGCATTTAATTTATTTAGCAGATACACTATTTGGACAAAAGTATTGGGACATCTGGTCATTCCACCTACAGGAACTTTTATGACATCCCATTCTAAATCCATAGGCATCAATATGGAGCTGGTCCCCCCTTTGCAGCTGATTCTGGGAGGGATTTTCACTAGATTTTGGAGTGTGTCTATGGGTATTTTTGCTCATTCATTCAGCAGAGCATTTATGAGGTCTGGCACCGATGTTGGATGTTCTGGTTCATCCCAAAGGTGTTCGATGCGTGGGCCTTCCATGCCAGACTATCCCAATGATGTCTTCATGGACCTTGCTCTGTGCACTGGGGCACAGTCATGCTGGAACAGAAAAGGGCCTTCCCCAAACTGCTCCCACAATGTTAGAAAGATTGAATTGCCCAAAATGTCCTAGTATGCTGAAGCATTAAGAGTTCCCTTCACTGGAACTAAGGGGCCGAGCCCAAAC
>JAODKN010000042.1:11291075-11307177 GCA_026774425.1 Petrocephalus zakoni
AAACCAACCCCATTTCATTATTCCTCCTCCACCAAACTTGACGGTTGGCACAGTGCAGTCCGGCAGGTAACGTCCGCCTGGCATCTGCCAAACCCTGACTGGCAGATAGAGAAGCGTGATTTGTCACGCCACAGAACACGTTCCCATTGCTCCCAGTTGGTTCCCAGTCCATATAATACTTTGTACCTGGTGATGTGAGGCTTGCATGCAGCTGCTCAGAAGTTTGGAACACTGCAGTTACTAAGTCAGAATGCTGGCAACATTTATGTTTCTCTTGTTCCTAAATACGTCCACTTTGCAGTAATACCACTGAGAGCTGACTGTGGATTATCTAGCAGGGAAGAAATTTCACCAACTGACTTAGTGCAAAGGTGGCATCCCATGGCAGTACCACACATAGATTCACTGAGCTCTTCAGAACGACCCATTCTTTCACAAATGTTTGTAACCCTGACTACATGGCCATATAGTTCATTTGTGACCAAAGCAGTGTATATTTTTTAAGTTAGATGGTTCATGGAGCAAGTGTCAGCCATGTCAAACTGAGATATGATTGGCCGTTGGAACAGCCTTGTGACCAGCCATTGGATGGCTCCCAATGACACAGCAAACGCAAACAAGCTGATGGGAAATCCTGAGGTCATACTGGGCAGGATGCTACAAGACTTTTCAGTTAGTATCCCTAATTATTCAGAAAAGCACCTTCCATTCGGGCCCGCTTGGCTTCTATTAAAGACAGCTTGGCTTAAGACGGAAGTGACGAGTCTCTCTCTAAAAAAAAAAAGCTTTATATGCTCTTTCAAGAAAGCAGGACAAGTCGACGGCATTATGGTTTAAATACTGATTATCTGTCTGTAGCGGATCTTTTTCCTGTGTATTAGTGTTAGCATTTAACAGCCTTTGTATGTCCTTTGCCCTGGACAAATGAAATTCTCTGTAATCATGGCTAAAGACCAGTATTAGTGATTTAGCTTTGGGAAACGACACTCTAACACAGTGTTCATGTGCAATCTCCTTTTTCTCCTCATCCTCTCTAAAATAAATGAATCCAGGTTGAATGGGTGACAGTAAACATGAAGGTAATCCTGCATGCTTTAGTACTGAGGATCGAGTGCATTGGAGGTAGCTATGTGTTTGTGTAGAATGATAGTTTTGCCTGTTATTTGGAGGGGGAGGTTATGGGTTTAAATCTCACCTTTGCCCTGTCTGTTTGTAACCGTGGACTCGCAGTGTTCCCCTGCATTGTGCCTTATGCTGACTGGGACAGTACCCAGGCCCACTATGACCGTGATCAGTATAAGTAGTTGATGGATGGATGGATGGATAATATTTAATACACTTATTGTCTTCATATATTTGGCATTATGATCTGCAGCAAATGCATGGCAAGAATTTTATTATGCTATATACATATTAAGAAAAACCTTGAACGTTGTTAAACTTGTTTTGACGTTTCCCACGTGTGACTGAAGACCTCCACCTGAAAGCTCAAAACAATCTCATGTGAGAAGCCATCATTCTCCCCAAGCGTTCTTACCCTAAAAGGACACGTCGGCTTGCTGCCAAGCACTCTGCAACATTTGCCACGGAAACCGTCTCCGGGATCTAGCCGTGCAGAGAGGCCGAATGCAGCACCAGCAGGAGGGAGGACGCCTCTCATTTTCCCTGCCACTTCGGGGCTGGGAAGTGAAATTTGATGTAGCGACCCCTGACCTCTCAGTCTCAGAGATCTAAAGTGTTACTTACAAAAGACGGTACCATGGCCCGCAGGTAAGTGAAACCGATGGGTCTTTTTCTCTCTCAAAATTTCATCATTTCCCATTTTAGGACTGGACTGCCTTAATGAAAGTGAGCTCATTTGCAGGTTTCGAAAGGGCTGTTGACCTCCTTGTTTGGGAGGTGAGGAATTCTTGATTGAATGGGGGGGGGGCATTAATGAGAGCAGGCCATGGCATGTCCAATCACTGCTCCAGGTGGTCGTCCACAGACGCAGGTGGGCCGTTCCAAACAAAAACAGCGAGGTCTTGTTTGAAAATGGATTAACGTGTCAGACCACCCACATCCTTGTTTAGGAAACAATGAGGAAGGCCAAAGTTAGAAATGCTCCCTTAGATAACAAAACCCTGTGCCATGGCTACCTGTCTCCGGCACCGTCTCCGAACTCACAACTCGCAAGCTTCTCCAAGCAAGGGATTATGGATTCGAGAAACG
Organism: Petrocephalus zakoni; assembly: GCA_026774425.1. Lineage (NCBI taxonomy): Eukaryota > Metazoa > Chordata > Actinopteri > Osteoglossiformes > Mormyridae > Petrocephalus > Petrocephalus zakoni. The sequence goes on from JAODKN010000042.1 coordinate 11,293,287, forward strand.
CTCACCGGTTTTGGAGCAGTGAGCAAAACAACGATGGCTCTCACCGGATGGGGAGAAAAATGCAGATGAGGAAGACCACAGTTTGGATCTCAGAACCGTTCAGCCTTGCTGCTGGGCTGACAGTGAGGCATCCTGAATGATGCAGAATGATGGAAGGTTTTCACAGGGTGGTTTCCATGGAAATTGACCGTGCAATATGAGATAATGACTAGACAAGTCCAAAATAATCTAATTAGTGTAACATGCTTTTTAGGTGACTGCCATTATTTTCTGATAGCGAGCCAATGATAATACATCAAGAAAAAGAAAGCTTAATAAATTAGTTGATAATTATCCTTTCCTCCTTTTCTTCCTCGGTGTCGGTGTAGATTTTGCTGTGTCTATCGGTCAAAATTAATTATGTTTTATTTAATTGCTTCAAAATGCACGGTTTAATCTCTTGATGATGAGAATTAGAATTGATTTTTTGAATTTGCTGATCAAAGCTTATTGACTGAAAGCACATTCCCTGTCATGTTCATTTTTTGTTCTATGATTGTGTAACTGCTAAATTGTAACCAGTTAAAATAGTACACCAAGCAAAAGACATCCGACTGCAAAGATGTTCAATCGTTCTGCTGGATTTACTGGAAAATGTGACAAGGACTGCGATATCGGTACTTCAGCACTGGCAAAATCCTGAACAGAATTATTAGACATTAATTATCATGTTTCCTGTCAAGATGCTTCTGTGTTTCAACTTGAGTGAAACATATTAAACGTTGCATTGGTGATGCTGTTTTCCCAGTCCGCCTTCCACATAATCCTTAATCAGTGTTTTAATTAATTTTCTTCTGCTGTTTTGCAAAGCAGTTCACCCGCAGCGAGATAATTACTGACATCACTCAGGGTGAGTACTGAGCTGAACAGCACTGACCCAGGAAACTACCCACCTGTTATTGGCACTAACCACTAAACCATTTGCTGCATGAAATCTGTGCTACTGCCAAGACTGACTAATTCTGCCCAACTTTCATCCATCTTTGACTGCATGCCTGTAAGGTATAAGGTATAATGTATCATCACTACAGACATTTAAAGGTGGTGTTCTGTCTACTTTATATTTCATTATATCACCTGAAGACTTATATCATTATATACAGGCAGTCCCCAGATTCTGAATGACATCCGTTCTCTAAGTTTTTAAGTCGAATTTGTGGGTATTTATATAAGTAATAATACACATAACTACATACAGTACTGAAAATTGAGCCAACGAACCGCTGAAGCAGCGCAATTCAGGAGTCGCGAAACAGTGTGTGCGTGTGTCTGCATTACAAACCCTTGTATTTAACCAACATTTTGTATATAATAGGCTTTATGGCAGTCCATTCATAAATATGTTACATCATAAGTGCTGTTTCGATTGTGATTTACTACCACGCGTGCTTTGTTTGCTGTTAAAATTTGGTATTAAATGAGAGTAAATAAAATTCAGTTATTAATAATATTTGACCTTGATAGGCTTTGACAAATTCAGCTAGTTAATTTAAAGGTGCTGGAATAGAAAGTGTACATTATTATGTTAGTAAAATGCATATCTGCTTTCTCCATGTGTCCCTGAGCAGGAGAAACGGTTAGAAAACGGGTAGATAGATATTTGGGTAACACTTTACCTAAAGAAGCGCTTATACTGTATTACACTTACCTTCATAATGCATTATAATGCATTCATAAAGTATTACAAACCCGGCTATAACTGTTAATGAAAGGGCGTAACACAATAATGTGTATTAAGCATTTTGAGTGCTCTACGAAGGTCTCATCTATAATTCACTATAGACACCTTTATAATGCAGCACAAAGCATCCTTAATGACCAGTATAATGCATTATGAAGGTGTCTATAGTGCACTGCAGATGAAACCTTCTTAAAACATCCCTTTTATAAATATTTATAGCCGTGTTTATAACATTTTATGGATGTGTTAGGATGAATTACAAAATGTGACTTTATGAATATGGGCTTCATAGAAAGTGTTACTGATATTTGTTTTGAAATTGTGATTCCAAATTTAAGTATCACAGAGAATCACTTAGGAATTAGCAGACCGCTTACACTCTGATTTCACACACAGTCTCTGACTCAGAGCCACATTGTTGTGACCTTCAGGGAGAATCAAAGGAGAAGCTTTTGGCTAAAAGGCAGAGATAAAATGTAAATGTGGCCACAGACCCACACAGAACACAGGGGCTTCATTCTAGGACAGGAATTGGTGTCACAGAGTTAAGCTTTGACTATGTCAAATGCTAACCCAGATAAAACAAAAGAAATCAAATGACAACATATAATGACTTTTAATTTAGAGGTCTGGTAGTGTTAAAGGTCCGCCCAGATTGAAATGCCAGGTATAATATAATAGGAGAATGGGGAGGCGCTAACCCATTGTTTTGATGAAACTGGAAGTGACAATAAACATTGGAGTGGCACGATACAATTTGTTCTGGTGTGGAAATCCATCAGCGGGTCGCTATCTGTTTGGTGGCGTTTGTGCCGCAGTTTCATTCCGAGCGCATTCTGCTTTATCGTTACCGTCACATTCGTGAATCAGTCAAACTATCCGCTGTTAGCAGAATGAGGGTGTGTTATAAAATTACTACAAAGTAATCTCACAGCTGAGAGAGCCGCCGGCTAATTTCACCAGAGTTCCAAACATTCTCGCCGCGGCAATTCTGTTTCTCAGATTTATAAAAGAGAAACTCAACATTTTTGCACTTAAAAGTTGCTTATATGTAATGTTAAATTATAAAGACGGTGGAAACAGTCATAGCCATGAACTGTGGTAAAACTTTCAAAAAGATTTGTGGAAATGACCAGCCTGACATAACTATGTCAGACAGAAGAATGTCTGCTAGAAAAATCTTAGCGTGAAAATGTTTCAACACTAAAAAAATCATTAGTGATCACCTTAGTGTGGTGGATTCCCCCTTGATCCGCAGCTGGCATTGTTTAGAGCGGGAATCTGGTAGGGCTTCCCTAAGCAAATAGGTCTGCAGGTGAAGGGCAGACCAACTGTGGTCCTGGTTCCTGGAACCCACCTCTGGAACCAGACCGAGGGGTTGTATCCTCAGTCAGTGCTCTCAAGGTGAAATACGGAGTTTACGTATAGTGCTATTTGAAGAACAAGCATGACCAGGAAGGACCCGAACAAATCAGATTTTGGACACTGGCTTCAGGAACACGGAATGTTACTTATGTGGCTGGAAAGAACCCTGGACTTGTATAAGAGATAGAAAGTTAGGCATGCCTTCACACAGGCGAGTGTTGGGAGACTCCCAAGGCCTCGGCCGAGGTCCACACAGATGACGTTTTTACTGATGGATAAGAGATGCTAAAGTGGTCAAAGGTCTCCATGTCACAGAGACTTTGAAATGGGCCTTGGGACTGAGAGGAATCAGCTGAAGTGGTTTATAAGGATATCACCTGGTTGGGTCCATTGGGAGTTGTTTCAGGCACATTCCACTGGAGGGAGGCCTCAGGGCAGAACTTGGACATCGTGGAGGGATTATATCTCTCTGATGACTCTGAGACACTTCGGGAGTTCCTAGAGTGAGCCTTGGAAAGACAGCTCTGGCCCAGCATGCTTGGCACACTGCCACCGTGAACCGTAACGGTATAAAGACATTTACAGAGCTGGCAGGAGCGCAGATCTACAGGATAGCTGATGGGGCCAATGAAAAGGTCGGGAAGGGGATTAGTCCGGCTAGGTGCTCCTGGAGAAGATGGAAGGTGATGAAGAACAAAATTAATGATGGGCTGTCTTTATAGATGTCTGTGGAACGATTAAAAAAGAAATGTACGAAGCCGTTTGGGTTTTAACGCGGAAGTCGGTCTTTAGGTGAATCCTTGCCATGTTATTCTCAAACAGGCTGTCTCCAGAAGAGCCTGCGGGATTGTCTGCGTCCGTTTCATCTCACTATACCAAAGCCGGGTGCTCTCCCGAGGCTCTACCACCAGCTGAATCCCACTTCGCAAAGGAACCAAGAGCCGTGAGATATCTGGGCTTCCTCCACTCAAATGCAGAGAGAGAAGGTTCACCTTTATTTAACTTTTTGAGAAATCAGGGTCAGCCAGGCCCCAAAAAAGCAAATTGGACCGAGGGCCCCACTGAAGGCCAGGATGATAACGACGTAGGGGGAATTTTATCTAATGGGTGGCTAACACCGTTTCCGTCTATTTCTTCATTTACGATGTTTAACAGATGCTATCGGCCGAGAAGCGATTTCACTGTCTTCACCAGGTATGCCATGAGTCATATTTTATCAATGGGATATATCTTCTGTTGATTTCAAGGACGGTTTTACAAAATACACAAGGTGATGCAAGCCAGAAGCCTTAAAGGACTATAGCAGTACATATTCATGCAGTTATAAATACCGACACTAGCTGTTTTATATGCACTGTGCAGGTGCTGTTAGAGCTGGCAGTTACGCGGCACACTGCAAAGCTTCCCTCCTCTTCACAAGTCATCCTACCCACCTTTCACACAGACGTCTAATTTTATCATCGCATGCAAAGCTCCATATTCATTATCTGTTTTTTAAAGATGTAGGTTTATTTTATCTGTGAGGGCTATGTCTGCCTCACTGGGTTAGGACTCTTTGCCTGTGATCGGAAGCTTGCTGGTTTGAGTCCCAGCATCAGCATACCGATGCTGCCATTGGAGCAAGACCCTTAGCCCCCCCCGATAACTACAGGCACACTGCATGCCGGCTCATCCTACACTCTTACCCCAAGTTTCACTCTCACTCGTTTGCGTGTATCTCAAAGGAAGGCATGGCGGGGTATGCAAGAATTAGTATTCCCATGCACCAGTGCCAAAGGCAAATGCATGCATTTAGCAGTAAACCTGCACATTGAATTTATAGCAACTGTATCTGACAACTAATTCCTGTAAAGCAATGCAAGGCCTTTAGGGCAAAATAAAGGGCCGCATGAACCAAAAGACGGAGTCTTTAATCAAAGCCTATTAGCAAAGTACCTCTGGCAATTCATATAATATGCCAATGAAGGCTGTATACAGATAAATCAAAGTGCCTTCTTTTACACAAAATGCGGCTGGAGAGAGTAAGAGGGGAGTGTTCAGGATCTCCTTATGCAATGGCACAAAGCTGTACAGGGGAGTGTTCAGGATCTCCTTATGCAATGGCACAAAGCTGTACAGGGGAGTGATTGAGAAGGGAGTGTAGACCCTCTGATGTCATGTGATGTCACCAGTCATTCTGGGAAAAAACAAATAGTAGGGTGCCTTCCTGTGGTGGTAGCGAATTATATAACAGCAGGCCGCTGGCTGGCGGGACCCCATAAAGAAAGCCTATTTAAAACCGACCACTTACGGCTTCATTATCTGCTCTCTGGCAACCTGTGCGGGAAATGGGACCAAAACAGAAGCAAGCTCAGGCAGGTAGAAGGGCGCCCTGATGTTGGGTCCTCCGGAGGCCGGAAACGAAGCAAAGAGGAACCGCATGTAACGAAAGGACATAGTGACAGCACAAGTCTGATGCCCGGCCAAAGAACAGAAGGGGAGAAATCGCAAATAAGCATAAAAATAGTATCAAAAGCCTATCAAAGCCAGTCGTACGAATGACCAATCGGGTCACAGAATGTGTGCAGACCCCCAGTTGTGTAAGGGAGCATATAGCATTCATTGTACACTGCCAAAAAAACGTCACCATTTGAATTTAAATCAGCAAGTACTTAACGGCTAATGATTGGATCATTATTACAGCTCAGCAACATTCTGCATCAATAAAGTGAAGTCAGCCGAGTACCTGAATCTATGGAATGGCCAGGGTACCCCATCAATGGATTTCTTCTTCCCTAATGGCATAGGCATATTCCAGGATGGGAACCCCTAACCCTAACCCTAACCCCTAACCCTAACCCTAACCCTCAGGCTCAGATTGTGAAAGAGTGCTTCAGGGAGCACGAGGAATCATTTCCCACATGATTTGGCCATCACAGAGTCTTGGCCTTAACCCCAGTGAGAGACTTTGGGATGTGCTGAAGACGACTTTACGGAGTGGTTCAACTCATGTACCATCAACGCAAATCTGAATGAAAACAAATGTTGAGATGTGGCATAAGAATGTGGAAGCAATGCTATGACATGCCTACGTTTCTGTTACCAGGCTACTGATGACCTCTGCCCTGTTAACGGTGGTTGATGGGCTCTAAGTAGATCCTCTTTCATTCTTTGTGCTTTTGTAAATATGATTTTCAGATGACTAGTACTTGTGTGCTTCTTGTTAAGTTTTCATGTAATACTGGGGTTTAACAAAGGTGACCGGCACAAATTTAGCAAATACTGGCAGCTGGTCAAAACATTGCCCTGAGTTCATCTTTGTATGTAATGAAAGAGTCGAAACTGCTTGTCACGATCCATCGAGGAAGAACACAGGAGCAGGAGGGGCAAACAAAAGCCTGTTTTTATTACAAAAGGTAAAAATCAAAAGGACCACAGGGGATCCAAAAACAAGGACCAGGCACCAGGCAGGGCAAATACTGCAACATCAGTGACTGAACTGGGGAGAACAGGACTGGAAGGCATTTATAGGGATCACAACAAGAGGCAGCTGGGGTGAGTTAACATGAGGGCCAGAATGAGCGGTAGGACTAACAGTGCTCAGGCGTGGCTGGCTTAGAGCCACGCCCAAGGGAAACACTGGGATTGAGTATGCTGGGCGAGGCTGGACGTGACACTGGTTTACAGGTTTGGGTCTTTCAGTTAGATCTGGCCCATTGTTCATATGAATTCTGACAAAATCTCTGTTGGAGAAGATTAGAGAAGAGTTTAACTACCCGTAGTAGTTTAGTCATTTTAATAATGGTGTAAATACATTGCCATATGCCTTCTTTGTTGGTCGCACTTGAAGAAATGTTCACAAAAATCCATTTTACTGACCTACTAGACCAGCAAACTGCGCTGATGAGGGCACCTACATCCTCTGTCATCGTCAGATCAGCATTTTATGACTGTCTCTACACAATAGGGTACCCGAAATCATTTCAATCTCACAATTTACAAATGTGATAGGTCAAACTGTACACAATGTAACTAGTTGATAAATCATAATGAGATATTTGCTTATTATAAAGTCTGATTTTAATTACAGTGTCCCATAAATAACACAGCAGTGATTTTGTTTTATATGGATATAAAAACCTTCACAAACAATGCCACTCATGTTGGGGTTTCTCCATCGCGTGGCCTGCCTTTCGGTGACCCACCCAGTTCTCGTGCTTGTCATAGATAATCATCCGCAGCCCTGACTAGTGCTGGTCACACAAGTATCACAGAAGCATAAATTTCTATTGACAGAAGAATGGCACAGCTGGCAATTCTATAATTAAACCCCTGCTGGCAAGTGAACATATATTGATCTAATATAGGATTGGGTCAAGCTAGATGACTGCTGATTATATTCTTCTGTGCGCCTTTTCTAAGCCAAAAATAATAGCAATGCCATTTCCCGTCCCCACTTTGTCGTACGCTTCGTCCGTGCCTCTCATCCTCATCCTTAACTACTCTGCTAATTGGCAATTAATATGCTGTCAATCAAGTTGCTACCAGAGAGCGAGTCTTGATTATCCCTCCGATTTAATGCATGTCTGTTATTCTGCAGTTTTAACGTTTATATGTAATTAGTCATGTCAGAGATTTAACTAGTGGCGTGACAGGCAATTGCTCTGATCTGATATTATTATTGTTTATTGATTAATAAAAAGAATCACCTACCACCTGCTTGAAGCTTTCTGGAAACCTAATTCCTGATCTCTTAGGCCGAAAAGCTTCCTCCGGGTAGGAATCCCAGCACCCATGTTCTCGGTCCATCAGATGTCCTTCCGTTGTGGACAATCTGGAAACTTGCTCTCTGTCGGCTGTTATTTTATTTTATTTATTTTTTTGTTCAGGGTCAGAACAGCCAATACGGCAATCAACAGATAAACACAGCTGAAATTACATCAAAGTCAAGAGCAGGCTTGCCTTTCTAAAGCTTATTAATGTTCCATTCCGTTCAAAGGTTCTATTCAGAGAGACATTAATATGAAAAGCAGTGTCTGTCTCGAGCAGCAGAGTCACCCCTAGCTGCTATTGCTATATTTAATGCTGTTAGAAAATTAACATGTATTGAAGCCCCACAAACGTGGTTCGACGCTCCACATTCCATGCAACAACAGAGATGGCCGTCCCCTGACAATAGCTTTAATAATACTTCTCCCCCTCCACACCGAGGCTGACACAAAATCTATAATTAAAGATTTTTTATTAAAAGAATGTAGTTGCGGCTTCTCAAGGGATTACAATAAAGTTAATAATTATTCAGCGCTTGTATGCTAAGCAATTTACTGCATTTTATAACTTCACCCTTTATCATTCATACTGCTGGATGTTGACTGGTGCAATTTAGATACTGTGTGTGCATTTTGGCCACCCAGAATTTAGAGGGAATATTCTGGAAATGAAGAGACTGTCTGCCTCACCACTGATAAATACATCTACAGACTCCATGCCCTTCAAGTTCTCATACCCCAAACCAAGACGAAAAAGCAAATTAATCTTTTGTCTCCAGTGGAAGAAAAAAATGCTCATTCTGTTATTTAAACCCAAAAGGAGTTTCCTCAAAGGGCATTAATCTGTCACCTGACAAGGCTTCATTGCTCGATGGTGCCTCTCGGAGAAAAGGTTTGGGATTAACCTAACAGCTGTTCCCCTCAGCAGTGCTACCCAGTAATAATGTGACACTTTTATGGTGTAGAAATAGCCATTCCGCCACTGACGCAATTAAAAATGACAAAAGGACTGCCGTTAAATCAGAGCTAATTCTTAGCAGGTGGCTATGTGACGGCTAATCCCAGAAATGGATTGGTGTCGTTTTATCTGGCGGAAGGCCATCTAAGTAAGACGTTATAGCTATTTTAGGCAAATATATACAGAGTGGCCCTGACTTACGACTGGGTTCCGTTCCGACAGACAGGTCGTACGTTGAAATGGACGTATGTCAGAATAAGATAATTGCATTGACTTTTAGGCATGCGAATGAAACTTTGAGGATGGTGCAAGGCCGGGACGGGTATTGCTGCTGAAATTTACAGTACTTTTACGCAGCGGCTATCGTATGGCACGCAGCATGTACTAGATAGCATAGTGCTTCCGGGTGTACGGCTTGGCTGAAATTAAATTTCATATACATTTACTTATTTCAAAAAATAAAACTTTGGCTGTATGTGTGAACTGTCATCGTATAGGTTGCAAGTCAAAGACTCATTAAAAGTGACGTTTCATTTGACATAACTAAATGAGAATTACAATTGCAGCTACAATTCATATTAGCGATTCATGATGATGTTGAATGCCAGAAGATCAGTACTTAGATATATGAGATATATGAATTTTCGAAGCAGAACCATGCAAAAGGTCCAAATAAGCCAGTGCCTGAAATGCAAAATTATTCAGTGCGTCGGGGGGTTTGAAAAATCGTGACAGCATTTAGCCAAACAGGGACAAACTGCCTGGACAAAGAGGAACAGCAGTCACGCTGACACCAACAGGGAGAGACAGACCCCTAATAGCACAGCTGTTACACAACAAAATAGAACAGCTTCGACAATTATCGCAGATCCAAATCTGTACCTCTGTGACCCATCTGAGAACAAACTGTACACTGTGAGTTTCACAGAGCTGGAATTTATGCAGGAATGGCATTTTGGAATGGCTCATTTCAAAGGCCAGAGCACACAAACGCCAAACCGGGCGCAGGGCACATGCAGCCTGGACGATGACCTGATGGGGCATCTTTTAGCCTTTTTCTACGTACTGATTGGTTTATGTTTGGAGAAAACCAAAGGATGCCTTCAGTTTGTAATGTGGGGGATCAGTAGTATTATGGACAGGAATCATCAGGTCTGATGATTGCCCTCTATTGTCATATAACAACCAAGGAATATGAGACTATTTTATATGGCCAGCTAGACACTACGGGGCAGACACTGCTCCCTCATTATGTCCGCTTGTCCCAAGATGATAATGGACCCATATACACTGCAAAACAAATTAAAGCGAGGCTTCATAACCACCAGGATGACAGATCTACCGTGACCTGCCCAAGTTTTGAAGTCCAGAGTGCAAAGTATGTTTCTACCACCTTTAGCTCTCAAAAACTGAAGGCCTCTTCTAAAGAGATGGCGCAGAATCCCAATGGAAACTGTTCAGGATTTATATGACAGAGAAATTGTGCCTAAGAAGCTGTTCCGAATGCAAAGTGTAGCTCTCTTCCTTATTAGAACAGTGTGTCTGGTTGGTGTTTCTGAAATAAATGCTATTTGCACGAGAATGATGACATTGTTATGCCGGTCGTTTGTCTTTGTGCTATGGTATTCTAGATTATAACTGGGTAATGAGATTATCTAAGCTTCATGGACAGATTGCGGGCTGTGCCTCCTATTTATAAACAGTACATTTTTGTTGCCTTTTGTACATATGTGCACATTTAAATAAAACACGGTTGGTAGCAAGCCATGTTTGGTAGTATTTTGAACCATTTGCTAAAAAAATAAGTAGGGTTAAACTGATATTTTGTATATTTACAAAGTCTTTGTTTTATCAAATATTTTGTAGTAATGGAATAGATCACAATAGAGAATGTGCAATGACCCATAGATTTGCCTGAGAAACAATCCATCCATCCATCCATCCATCAGAGTGTAGCCTCTGCACGGTTCTCATGCTGCTGCCTTCCATTGTCACCTTTCTGTCCTACACTTGCTCATACACTTTCCTTGTCCCCTCCCCCTTCTGGAGTGAACCACTAGGAGGTCTGGTTACAAGGGAGCCCCCTGTCTGTGTTCTTGCCTGTAGCTAACTGCATTCCTGCCTGTGTTCCTGCCTGCACACGACTGCATTGCATTCCTGCCTGTGTTCCTGCCTGCACCCGACTGCATTGCATTCCTGCCTGTGTTCCTGCCTGCACCCGACTGCATTCCTGCCTGTGTTCCTGCCTGCACCTGACCTCGTTCCTGCCTGTAGCTAACTGCATTCCGGCCTGTGTTCCTGCCTGCACTCGACTGCATTCCTGCCTGTGTTCCTGCCTGCACCTGACTGCGTTCTTGCCTGCGTTCCTGCCTGTGTTCCTGCCTCCACCTGACTGCATTCCTGCCTGCACCTGACTGCGTTCCTGCCTGTGTTCCTGCTTACATTCCTGCCTGTGTTCCTGCCTGCACCTGACTGTGTTCCTGCCTGTACCTGACTGTGTTCCTGCCTGCACCTGACTGTGTTTCTGCCAGTGTTCCTACATGTACCTACTAGTGTTGTTGCCTATGTTTGTGCCTGTGCTCCCGCCCGTACCTGCCTGTGTTCCTGCCTGTAGCTGATTGTGTTCCTGCTTGTGTTCCTACATGTACCTACTTGTGTTTTTGCCTGTGTTCTTGCCTGTGCTCCTGCCTGCATCTACCTTTGCCTGCATATATTCTTGGTCCTGGCTGCACTGCTTCACCTGCTTGCTCTCTGCTGATACCACCTCACCTACCCATCTGCCTAAAATGAAGACAGTTGTAATGGGAGCAACCAAACCAAAACCGGCCCTTAGAAAAAGACAACCAGCCAAAGGCCGATCAGCAGCTGTACTCAAGGGCCTGTGAGCCACACTGCAATGCATTTGCATAATTATCTCTCCCAGATGATCCATAAGAAAAACTCTGAAGATTCACAGCCCACGACAGCTTAAGGCCGGAGCTGGACTGAAGTGGCAGTGGATAGCTGTGAAAGTGGGGTCTGAAAACAAAGTCTGGGGATTGATGATGTAAATGGTCGTGAGTCCAGGAACCGGACACCGAGATCTCAGGTACACCAGGAAGTGAGCACACACCGGGAAGTGAGCACACACAGGAAGTGAGCACCCACAGGAAGTGAGCACCCACCGAAGCCGATTTGACAAGAAGATGGCAGATGAGGAGCTCTCCCAGCTATGGGTCTCCAGGTGACTTCCTTTTGACATCTTGTTTACGTCGGTTCATTTCCCATAACAAATCTACAAGGGGCCTCTGCAAAGGGTTAGTATTGCACATTACAGCATCATCCTCCAAATTACGCAGCAGTCTCTGCCACGGCAAGATCTTACGCAGTTTGTTGTATTTGTGCTGCATATTCCAACAACTAACTTGATATGCCCCAGGCATAGAGTGTAGCTCATTCGCAAAAAAAGATACGATGGCTCACTGGGGTCTCTGTCTGCCAAACACATAAAAGACAGTAGGATCCTGTGGAATGATGGAAAAGCCCAAGTGTAGACAGACAAGAATCATTTTCAGAATCATTTTTTGAGTGCGGGGATCCTTGACTACTCATGAATTAAGGAGAGGGCAGCCTGGAGTTCAGCCACTCGATACAGACGATAGGCTGGTGGGGTACGTGCAAAAAAGCATAACTCACTCAAATCATTTACACCGGACGAGGGAGAAAAGGTCAAAAACGTACATAAAATCACCCCTCCAAGTCAATACATGGGTCAATAAATGTCTCCTTATTTAGATGTTTTTTTTCTCCTGTGTCGTGCTAATGAGATTTTGACACGACTCATAATTATACAACAGAGAATTGCACATAATTGCTAAAATATAAAAAAGCCATAAATTTTCAGTGCCTTTCAGGGAGGTAAGCTGATTCATTTAATCCTTTACCTATGCTCAATGCAGGGTTCCATAGAAAAGGCACCCATCACACTCTGCTTGTCGTCCACTTTCTTTGAAAATCTGTGGCTTTGCGTGCTTGTGTGTGTATGACCATGTTTATTAGATCCCTCTGCAATAGTGCTCCCTGTGAAGAATGCTACCTGAATTTTAAAAACAGCTGTATGTGCCACCAGCAGGCCAGAGAGCATTAGTCAGAAGAAAAGGCAGAACGTTCACTCTGTAAACGCCAAAATTAAGTAGGTAGGTAAATAAACAGAAAAGTAGGAAAATAAGTCATTCACAGGAAGTGCAAACATTTCCCTGTCCAGGGGACAAGTGCATATTAATTCAAGAGTATAGATGCTATCAAGGAATGGGGAAGTAGCTTTGGAGACTAATGGCAGAAAAATTAACAGTGTGAGACTGAAGGGAAAGCGGCCAATGAGAGCTCAGCCCATGTGGGAGCTCCTTCAGGACAGCTGGAGAAGCATCCCAGGAGGCTACCTCAAGAAACTGGCATAGAGGAGACAGTGGGGTCAGACTGTCCCTGGAGCAATTGGGGTTAAGGGCCTTGCTCATGCCAACCAGGGGATTTGAATCAGCAACCAGTGTATAATTCCTCCTCTGTTATTTTATAGTTTTGCCGTTTATATAATTATTCTACAATGTAGATAATACTACAAAGAAACCTATCTATGGCTAAGTGTGTCCAAACCGTTGACTGGTACTGCTGTATTTTTCACATAGATATCAGTGAATTGTAGTGAATTGTAGTGAATTGTAGTGCTCCTACATTATATAATACACGCCTGTTCCTGTTTATGTGGCACTAAAAGGATACAAACTGCACTGGCCATTAGCAAACTTAAAATGACTTGGAACTTTAAAGACATTAAGACAGGAGCTTCATGATGGAAGTGCGGGTGTGGTGACAGAGGAATGGGGAGACTGGGGGCGAGGAGGCTCTGTGCTGGCAGAAGATCCAGGAGGAGAAGTCGGCGTGAGGAAATGAACCGTAAGTAACTCTCACGCACACATATTCAAGCCTAACAGACAATTATACGCCAGGGTGGGTACCAACAGCGCAGAGCAGAAAGTTAAGAAGAGAACCCCCCCTCCCATATTAAATTAGAATTTCATTACTGCCCCTTCAGAGATTAAATAAAAAAAGTGTTGTGCCAATAGT